>JAQPPZ010009156.1:0-19529 GCA_028583015.1 Wollemia nobilis
AGTGTTGTAGGTGAGTTGAAGAGGAGAGGGAAATCCTCCAAGAGAGGTCCCGTGTTCAAATCTCCACCCTACTAAAAAGTTGAATTGGGTATCCAAAATCCAATTGATAATGTTGGTGTGGGCAGGGTCGGGTGCGACTCTCGGGTGACTTTAACGGTGTAGAACCCCCGTTTGTGGTCTCTCAGACCAAGGCAGCCCCACAAGGGGTTTTTCGCTTAAATATATATATATATATATATACATATTTATTTATTTATTTATATATAACTATACTAATTGCATAAATATTAATATATATAATTGTAAAAGCAAATAATACCTTGGAGGAAAGGTAAATAAATAAAATTAAAGAAGTGTCATATTAAAATTATATAGCAAACTAATACATAGACTATAGAGGTGTTATTGAGGCACTTTTTGAAGACGCAAATTATGGAATTGTCAGTATTATTTTTTATGGATTTTGTTGAAGTGGAGAAGTGGATACCACTTGGCGCTTGGTTAAGACGAGCAAAAATTTAAAACTAACGTGGTATTTGCATGCGAAGAGAAGCGGGCAAAAAAAAATCTCTAGATGGTGGACTTGGGTGAGAAGGAGGATGCATATTGGTATGCATGGTGTCCTTTCGACGAAGAGAAAATCAAGCATTGAAGGAGGAGAAACAGAGCGGTTGAGCTAGGCGTTAGTGGAGGAAAGAACAAAAAGTGGTAGAGGAAGATCAAGAGTTGGTTGCATGTAAAAACTAGTAATCCATTCTAATTTTAAAATCTCAGGGAAAAAGCCAATAGTTATTACAAATATGTTTGTATGGTTTTTCTTTAAAAAAAAATTATGATGGTGCTCTTTGTGTTTTCCCAGAACAACAAATGTATTATAGAAATTAAAATAAATTACCTTGTGTGAATTGTATATGATTTTAATACATGCATTCATTGAAGTGTTAAATGGATTGAACTGGATATGCTTTAATACATGTGTTCGTTGAAGCGATACGTTGTGTCAACTGGAAATGTTCATATTGCATGTCCTAGTTGAGGCAATGGGATGTGTGAATTGAACATGCTTATACTATAAGCGTTTTCCAAGTATTGTGTGAATGGTTGGCTGTGAACCTAGACTCTTCTTTGAATTGATTATTGTTGCATGCTATGATAATATTAAACACCAATGTTTATCGAGAGTCTGGTTGGAAGTGAACCAAGACTAAGTTTGGTGTGGTATAATGTGTCAAGATATACTTGATATTGTGTTTATGTTAGAAAATTTTTATAGTTCTGTATGTTGATTTAAATGAGGATCTGCATGTTGATTTAAATGAGGATCTACATGTTCATTTAAATGAGGAAATTATTACTGTTGCATGCTATGATAATATTAAACACCAATGTTTACTGAGAGT
The DNA here is from genome assembly GCA_028583015.1 of Wollemia nobilis. Taxonomy (NCBI): domain Eukaryota; kingdom Viridiplantae; phylum Streptophyta; class Pinopsida; order Araucariales; family Araucariaceae; genus Wollemia; species Wollemia nobilis. Next base: position 1,401 of record JAQPPZ010009156.1, read on the forward strand.
CTAATTGGAAGCGAACCAAGACTGAGTTTGGTGTGGTATACTATGTCAAGATATGCTTGATATTGTGTTTATGTTAGAAAATATTTACAGTTTTGCATGTTGATTTAAATAAGGAAATGATGTATGCATTCTAGGGATTAGCTGTATTTCATCGTAGACAATCGCTCTAACCCTTGGAAAACACTAATTAATTGGATTAAAGGGAAGGACTACTACTGAGCATGGAAAAATACAATGAATATTGTTTTATTAGTGATATTGATAGCATTCAGGTTCTAAATTGCACATAGAAATGAAATGTTATGTTGTGTATACTTAGTAACTCCACTCAGGAGTAATGAATCCTGAGTCATAAGAGAGAAGATATAGCCAAACGGTAATCAATGAATATTTATTGCTTTTAAGGTCAAATTGAGACTTTATATACTAACACTGAGTATAGCTTTTTTAGATTACAAATTTTATTAAGTTTATTGTATACACTCGGTTACGTAATCCCTGAAGTCTTGAATCATAGAAACAAATTATAATATAGAGAAGATTAAATAATATTCTCTTTAAATGAATAAAGAGGTTAGCGAAAACGTAGCTTATGTCATTGTCGTACAATCCTGAAGGGTCAATGGGCTAAGACATTTGTAATAAATTATAAGCCATATTTATTTTAGAGTATTCGTGTACAATGTTATCTGAAATGTGGATGGTATTTATCTTCTTATTATATCAGAAAGAATTATGTTTCTTTAAGCCTAAACATAGTGAAGTCTTGATCCCAGTACTTATTCTAATTAAAGAAGACTTTTCATCTCTATGTTTATGTAATTTATTCTTTGTGGAAGTTTTTAATTAGTAGGAAATGCCTTTCTTTAACTTAACTAGGAGATAGTTTCTATTTGTAATAATTTTTTTTTAATATATATAGTATGGAAAAAGCATATATCTTTTAAAATGATTACAATGGTCTCTTTTGTTTAGTGATTTCAATTTAATTTTAGTGGTAAACTTGTAATACGAAAAGGTGGAAACTTGATAATTTGAGTTACATTTTTAAACCTCGAAATCACTCAAAAATGGTGTTTGATTAACCTTAGATTAGTCAAAAACAATGATAGACCCTTCAAACCATAGCTAAGTTTACAATATATATATAATTATCATTATTAAGATTGTGGGATTAGGCAATATTAAAATGCAACTTAAGGTTATGGGCAGGATAACCTTGATTGAAATTCATGATTGTGGGTAGACAATCTGATGGAACAAATAATGATGATGTTGTAGGTAGGCAAACATCATGGAACAGGGCCCTAACTCTACTTCTAACGAAAAAAAGTCAGAACGGGAGGTAATGAAGAGTTGTATGGGCATCTCTTCTAGGTTAACCATGCTAGTGATGAGTGGTGGCTTGTGTTAGACTAGGTGAAACTAACAACATGATTGTATAGGATATCATGTTGGTTAATCTATATAAGTCTTCGGGTGGTTACCAGGGAATTGGTAAGACCCTAGTCGATGATCCATAATTATGGTTGATCGTCTAGCTCGAGCATGTATGCACTAAGTCTTACATTAATTTAATATAATATACAAGTTCATGTAAATAGACGAGTTTAAAAGAATACACTAAAACCATGAAAACACGTTAGTTTCCAATATGCACCATTTTTGGCCTACAAGCTAGATTTGCATAGCAGGGTGTGAATCCCAAGATAATTAGATTCACACACTAGGGTGCGAATCCCAAAAATCACCTCAAAAATTGATCCCTAGCAAAAAGGTATCCATTTATACACACCTACATTAGCAATAAGGTAAGTCGGGAAGGTAAAAATACTTGTTTTCCATTGAGATTGCTATTTCACATACCTTTTCAGGCTTCTAGGCCAAACCACCTCTCGACATAGCATATACAATGTGAAATGAGTCCTTGTATCTTTCTTGATTGCAATTGTAACTAGGTATCTTCCCCTATTGCTCGAATTTATCTTGTGACCATTATTTGGAGGTTTTGTAACTAATTTTGAGAACCAATCTAACTTTATACCCCTTATTGTGTAGCAAACATTCTCAGAACTAGGGGAGACTCCAAAACTTTATTGATAGACATCAAATATATATAAAAAACCCATCAAACTCAGATTCACATAGTAGAGTGTGAATCCCGAGGTGGTGTTAGATTCATACATGAGTGAACAAATATAAAAAATCTACAAAATTATACATCACACAAACTAGAAAAAACCTCCTCCAACATCTAGTGATAGGTATTCTCCTCTGAATTTGGTATTGTTACCTTCCCAAAAATTGATTCAACTTTACATACGAGTCTTTTCACTTGTTTCATCTTGGTCATATAATTTTATTTTATCAATTTACATAAGGCCTAAAGGAGGCCTCGAATATCCTTATTTTAATAGAGTTGTGATATATTTTTATCTATTCTCATATACAAAGATCTTACATAACATATAGTCATAACCATAAATGGCATATCTTGACTAGTGTAGATAGGATTACACCCAAGCAAGACTTAGCATAAATTTTCATTGAAATCAAGCGATTTTGTCTTTATTTTGAGCATAGATATTTCCCATAAAGCATCTAATTAGATTTCATCACTTTCCAAAAGCATCTAATTAGATTTCATCTCTTTCCAAATGCATCTAGTTAGATTTCATCACTTTCCAAAAGTATTTAGTTATATTTCATCACTTTCCAAAATCATCTAATTAGATTTCATCTCTTTCCAAAAGCATCTAATTAGATTTCATCCCTTTCCAAAGGCATCTATTTATATTTCATCACTTTCCAAAATCATCTAATTAGATTTCATATATTTCCAAAAGCATCTAATTAGATATAATCTCTTTCCAAATACATCTAGTTAGATTTCATCTCTTTTGAAATGCATCTAATTATATTTTATCTCTTTCACCAGCATTTGACATAGATTTCTTTCAAATTTCTAGCATGGATTTTCATTTCAAAAGCACTTAGCATAATTTTACTTTATAAAATCAGAAATTTCATTCTGAAAGTAGTTAAAAGTATTTATTTTCTATTTCTTTCATAACCCAGTTTACTTTCAATACATTAGATTTCTTAAAATTTGATTCATTACCACACATCTGTACATTTCATACACATTGGTAATATTAGATTCATCACAAATCCCCAATTGAAATGAGTGACATTGGAATTCATCTCCTTCCACTGGCACACCTCCTAGACACCACAATAACCCCCACAATATATTTTTTGTATTTCATCACCAGAACATCCCATACCCTTGAGATATCCTCAGGGTCGGTTAGTATTAGACCCCCTACTCACAAGGCTTTGCATAATTTGTGAGCTGGTAACAGTCATTCTTGACTAAGATCGTTTGAGGGTGAAGTGAATTCCTAGGTAGGCGGGTAGAAATTCTTAGATAATATCACCTTTTTCATAAGAGGTATTTTATATTACCCCCTTTTGGTTACCTTTCATTGCACATTCCATTAGATATCATTCACTTGTTGTCGCATAGTTACCATTTGCATACCCTTTTGGTATTGTAAGAACGTGTGCTTCAACAAACCTATTTAGCATCCATTTCCTACTTACTTGCTTTGTTTTAGGATGGTTAACATCATCAAAAATACAAAAAAATACCAAAAACATTTTCTTATTGTATTTCCTTAACTTTTATTGCATCTAAGTGTTTTTGGATCTCCAACCTGTTACAAAACAATCTAAAATAGCTTTAAAACACACTTACTAGTTGTTAATAGTTTATTGCTTTAAATTTACACTCAGGTTGAGTGCAAATCAAATTCTCATCGAAATGTGTGAATCACATTCGTACACCACCCTATGAATCTAAAATTTAGAATACAAACAAGCTCAAAAACTTGCATAGAACACACAAGAAAGTAAAATTGTTATTTTTGGGTGCCCTGACCACTTAATTTCCACATACAAACATGGTTCTATGCGCGCAAGCAAGCTCACCTCACTGTAGAAGCATCTCGTTCTACGTCATCGTAATCAAATAATCCACGTACACAATTTGAGGAAACTACCTTTATTGCTCCACTAGATCAATCTATTAATTCATAGGTGCCAAAAACAGGCAACATATCACAAGTTGAAGCATCAAATTCACCTCAAATTGACAAATGATCCTAGGAATACTTCTCTACCAAATGATATTTCATCATACAATCTACCATCTACTTTTTACAAACATGTCATCTATGTTGCATCCAATAATACCCAACCATATCTCACTATTGATGATCAAACAACTCCTCCTTCACCAACTACTAATCATTCATTCTTCCAAGACCAATATCGACCTCTCTTGGGTGAAAATACACTTGTCCTCTACCAAATTGATACTAATTTTGTCACAATTCCCCAAATGGTAGGAATTATCTCAGCTACTCGCCCCTCCCTTCTAGACAATCTAATGTCCTCATCACATATTTTGTAGCAACACCAAATGCTGCAAAATCATCAAATTTCATAGCAACAACAAACGTTGCAACATCATCAAATTTTGTAGCAACAACATGCACTAAAATAGTCTCAAATTCCTTAGCAATAATAAGTGTTGCAAAATCAACAACTTCTACAACAACAACTACTACTATTGCAACAACTTTTGTAATAACTATTAGAGTATAATACAATATTTGGTATATGTCAATGTACCACCTTGGGTACATCATTAGATTAGCAATTACTTGAGGAAGAAGTAATAAATGCATAAGTCTTGGAGTTGTACCAGCCCTTTCTCTAGAAAGTCTTGGAGTCGTATCTTGAGCTCTTGTAACTCAACCAAAGTCATTTGGTAAGGTGTCATTGTAATATATTTATTCCCAAGCAAGAGTTCAATAGAGAAATCAAACACACATCAAGGTGGGAGACTTGGTAAGTCTTCAAGAAAAACATACCTAAATTCATTTAGCATAGGGTACTTATTCAATAATTTCAAATTTGATTCTACCACTTCATTTTATATTCATATTAATCACATATACTATCCTATCTCATAAAACCAACACTCTTCCTCTTTCTAAGCTCTTCCTTTTTTTGGTTAATTTTTGATAATTAAATAAAATTGTTTTTGTTTACTAATTAGTTTCCTCTTATTGTGCTAAATCATAGGCCTTTTGTAAATTTTTAGGGCTAAGAAAATTAATCACTATTTGTATCTTGGGATTTACTCCTAAGATGAACTTCTACACCTTCAACTATTTTTTATTCTCATATTTTGGGACATATTTTAGTAATTTAACAATTTTTTGATAATATTCTTCAATTGGCATGGAACCCTGTTGTAGAGTTGAGAACTCTTCAAACATATTTACATAGAATTGTTTGGTCAAAAAATTGTCTAGATCCAGAAGGAAGCCAAGGTGATTGTGGGGGTATGTTTTTCTCTACACCTCGATGTAAAAATGGGGGAAGGGTTCACCAGGAACGATTTTAGGACTCGCTCCAGGTTTGGGGTGGAATATTTTGATGTGTTTAGTTCAATATAATCACTTATGTTTGGAATTTATAGAATTAGACTATGAAATATAAAGGACAATGCAGGAATATAAAATGCAAGAAAATAAGATCTCACCCTAATGATTCTTTTTTTGAATGATTTCTAACCTAGGATTGCAAATTGAAATCTTTAAGCAAGGGTTCAAGAGAAAATGCACAAATAATTTTAAACCCTAAGTACACACTATATGTTGTTTACTTCTCAAATGCCTAGAAATTATTTTGGATGCGGCTTAGTGTAAAAATTGATCTGAATGCGGGACAGGTGCAGAATTGGGCTTGGGTGCAGGTCGGGTGTAGAAATTGTTCTAGATGCAGATGGGTGTAGAAACAAGACTGGGGACGATACAATAGTAGAAAGCGGCCTGATTGAGGAGGAAAAATGAGGAGGGAAAATGAAATTTCAAGGGTCTCAAGGTAAGCAACAAAAAATAGATCTTTTTTTAGACCTCCTCACAACCACAGCTAAAAATTCAAAAAAACAAGATGACTTGATGTTTTCCAACCCATCAAAAACTCCATAGTTAAGCATGCTTGATTGGAGTAGTACTCGGATGGGTGACCTCCTGGGAAGTCCCGGTTTTGCACCCTCTAAACTAAAATTTTTTCCTAGGTTATAACCCAAGTTCATTCGGACCTTGTTTTGCACCCAATTCGCATTTGAGCTCTTTTTTATGCCCAATTTATTGTCGGGCCCTATTTTCCATCCGGTTTGATCAACCTATAAAATTCACAAATGTTTTTATAATTTTAGGTTAAAAATAAGGTAATTCGTCATGTCCTCCTACATAAATTTGGTCATGATTCGCTAGGGTTTCGAAATGGATTCACCATTTTTTACAAGTACATTTCGGGTCTGACCCCTTATTCATAACCCTAAGATAGAGGAATAGTACAACAATATATAGGTTGTGTTTGAGGGATTGTCTAGGTGATACTATGGAATAATATTGTTAGTTGAATCCAAGGGACGGGGATGGTCAATAGGAGGGTCAATTCCACTTGTTAGGGTGAATATAAATAATACCATGGTATATGCTTGTCATTTTGTATATGTAATAAAATAATTATATTCTTACTATATAATCTCTATGGTATCATTTCTTACCATTATTTTTCATGGTTTATGTCTTTGTGTTAGCTTACCATAACCATATCAATTACATGCATAAAGATGAATATCTATAAGAGTAAGATGTAAGAACCCTCCAAAACTCTATTTTATTATACGCCTAATTTTTTTGCAAGGATGAGATGCTACTAATGTATTTGTGGTTGCAGGAGACAGGTAAATATTGTTGGTAGGGTGATGTAAAGGAAAGAGGTCTTGTCAACAGGTAAAAAGGATTATTCTGGTGTAAGGTAAGTCAAGGGAGATGATGAGCGGTGGTGTAATTGCTAGTTCATAATGGTAAAGCACCCTATAGGCAATGCATTCACCAACGGTCTATGTAGAATGTATATCATGTAGTTGCATTCGTAGGGGTGTTTAATGTTTGTTAAATTGTGAATTGAATTGTTTGTATGGCAATGAAAGTGCTTAATGCATGGGAGCCATGGTTTAAATTATTGGTGGATAATAAAAATGCTTAATGCATAGGAATCATGGTTTAAAATTAATAAAATAATCTAAAAAAATAATATATAAGTAGTAGTATGCAAAGTTTAAAAAGAAAAGAATATGTGTGTTTTGCTTTGGAAATTGACTTATTTAAAAATTAACTTATATATATATATATATATATATATATATATATATATATATATATATATATATATATATATATATATATATATATATATATTTGTATTTATATATTTATTTATTTATATATACACATACATTTATATACGACTATACTAATTTCATAAATATTAATATATATATATAATTGTAGAAGCAAATAATACCTTGGAGGCAAGGTAAATAAATAAAATTAAATAAGTGTCATATTAAAATTATATAGCAAACTAATACACAGACTATAGAGGTGTTATTGAGGCACTTTTTGAAGATGCAAATTAGGGAATTGTCAACATTATTTTTTATGGAGGTTGTTGAAGTGGATAAGTGCATACCACATGGTGCTTGGTTAAGATGAGCAAACTTCAAAACTAACGTGGGATTTGCATGCGAAGAGAAGCGGGGAAAAAACCACCTCTATATGGTGGACTCGGGTGAGAAGGAGGATGCATATTGGTATGCATGGTGTCCTTTCGACGAAGAGAAAATCAAGCATTGAAGGTGGATAAACAGAGCGGTTGAGCTAGGCGTTAGTGGAGGAAAGAACAAAAAGTGCCAGAGGAAGATCAAGAGTTGGTTGAATGTAAAAACCAGAAATCCATTATGATTTTAAAATCTTAGGGAAAAATCCAATAGTTATTACAAATATGTTTGTATGGTTTTTCTTTAAAAAAAAATATGATGGTGCTCTTTGTGTTTTCCCAAAACAACAAACGTATTATAGAAATTAAAAAAAAAATACCTTGTGTGAATTGGATATGATTTTAATACATGCATTCATTGAAGTTTTAAATGGAGTGAAGTGGATATGCTTTAATACATGTGTTCGTTGAAGCGATACATTGTGTGAACTGGAGATGTTCATATTGCATGTCTTAGCTGAGGTAATGGGATGTGTGAATTGAACATGCTTATACTGCAAGCGTTTTCCAAGTATTGTGTGAATGGTTGGTTGTGAACCTAGACTCTTCTTTGAATTGATTATTATTGCATGCTATGATAATATTAAACACCAATGTTTACCGAGAATATTGTTGGAAGCGAACTAAGACCGAGTTTGGTGTGGTATAATGTGTCAAGATATGCTTGATATTGTGTTTATGTTAGAAAATGTTTATAGTTCTGTATGCTAATTTAAATGAGGATCCGCATGTTGATTAAATGAGGAAATTATTACTGTTGCATGCTATGATAATATTAAACACCAATTTTTATCGAGAGTCTGGTTGGAAGTGAACCAAGACCGATTTTGGTGTGGTATATTGTGTCAAGATATGCTTGATATTGTGTTTATGTTAGAAAATGTTTAGAGTTCTGCATGTTGATTTAAATGAGGAAAATATGTATGCATTCTAGGGATTAGCTGCATTTCATCATAGACGATCGCTCTAACCCTTGGAAAACACTGATTAATCGGATTAATGGGAAGGACTACTGCTGAGCATGGAAAAATACAATGAATATTGTTTTCTTAGTGATATTGACAGTTTTCAGGTTCTAAATTGCACATAGAAATGAAATGTTATGTTGTGTATACTTAGTAACTCCACTCAGGAGTAATGAATCCTGAGTCATAAGAGAGAATATATAGCCAAACTATATCATTTCATAGTAAAGGAGTATATAATTCCTTGGTTATATGCAGAGAAAATTTGTAAACCTTTCACTAACTGCTGAAACATAACTCTGGGAAAATATGAATTGGTCAAAGACTGACTATTAGATATAAATTTTATAAATTGTAATTTTAAAACGATATGCTGCTACTTTCTTTGATTGAAAAGAATGCATTTTGAGTCTTTATTTTTAGAAGATCTATTGATTTTTTATACTTTGCGGTAATCAATGAATATTTATTGCTTTTAAGATCAACTTGAGACTTTATATATTAACGTTGAGTATAGCTTTTTCATATTACAAATTTTATTAAGTTTAATGTATACACTCGGTTACGTAATCCCTGAAGTCTTGAAGTGTAGAAACGAATTTAAAGATAGTCAATATTAAAGAATATTCACTTTAAACCAATAAAGAGGTTAGGGAAAACGTACCTAATGTCATTTTCGTATAATCTTGAAGGGTCAATGGGCTAAGACATTTGTAAGAAATTATAAGCCATATTTATTTTAGAGTATTCGTTGTACAATGTTATCTAAAATGTGGATGGTATTTATCTTCTTATAATATTAGAAAGAATTATGTTTCTTTAAGCCTAAACATTGTGAAGTCTTGATCCCAAATTAAAGCAGACTTTTCATCTCTATGTCCACGTAATTTATTCTATGTGGAAGTTTTTAATTAGTAGGAAATGCCTTTCTTTTACTTAACTAGGAGATATTTTCTATTTTTAATAATATATATATATATATATATATATATATATATATATATATATATATATATATATAAAATATTTATATATATATAGTATGGCAAAAGTGTAGATCTTTTAAAATGATTACAATGGTCCATTTTGTTTATGATTTCAATTTAATTTTAGTGGTAAACTTGTAATATGGAAAGGTGGAAACTTGATAACTTGAGTTACTTTTCTAAATCTCGAAATAATTCAAAAATGATGTTTGATTAACCTTAGATTAGTCAAAAATAGTGATAGACCCTTCAAACAATAGCTAATTTTTCAATATATATATATATATATAATTATCATTATTAAGATTGTGAGATTAGGAAATATTAAAATACAACTTAAGGTTATGGGCAGGATAACCTTGATTGAAATATAGTACTATGGGTAGACAATCTGATGGAACAAATAATGATGATGTTGCGGGTTGGCAAACATCATGGAACAGGGCTCTAACTCTACTTCTAACGGGAAAAAGTCAGAACAGGAGGTAATGAAGAGTTGTATGGGCCTCTCTTCTAGGTTAACCCTACTAGTGATGAGTGGTGACTTGTGTTAGACTAAGTGAAACCAATAACATGATGGTATAGGACATCATGTTGGTTAATCTGCATAAGTCTTCAAGTGGTTACCAGGGTATTGATAAGACCCTAGTCGATGCTCCATAATTAATGGTTGATCGTCTAGCTCGATCATGTATGCACTAAGTCTTACATGAATTTAATATAAGATACAAGTTCATGTATTCATGTAAATATACAAGTTTATGGTTTTAGTGTATTTGAAAAATAATACACTAAAACCATGAAAACATGTTAGTTTCCAATATGCACCATTTTTGGCCTACAAACAAGATTTGCATAGCAGGGTGTGAATCCCAAGATAATTAGATTCACACACCAGGGTCCGAATCTCAAAAATCACATCAAAAATTGATCCCTAGAAAAAAGGTATCCATTTATCCACACATACATTAGCAATAAGGTAAGTCGAGCAGGTAAAAATACCTGTATTCCATTGAGATTGCTATTTCACATACCTTTTCAGCCTTCGTAGGCCATACCACCTCTCGACATAGCATATACAATGTCAAATAATTCCTTGTACCTTTCTTGATTGCAATTGTAACTAGGTCTCTTCTCCTATTGCTCAAATTTATCTTGTGACCATTATTTGGAGGTTTTCTAACTAATTTTGAGAACCAATCTAAATTTATACCCCTTATTATGTATCAAACTTTCTAATAACTAGGGGAAACTCCAAAACTTGATTCATAGACATCAAATATATATAGAAAACCCATAAAAATCATATTCACATAGTAGAGTGTGAATCCTGAGGTGGTATTACATTCATACACGAGTGCACAAATATCAAAAATATACAAAATTATACATCACACAAACTAGACAAAACCTCATGCAACATCTAGTGATAGGTATTCTCCTCTGAATTTGGTATTGTTACCTTCCCAAAAATTGATTCTCCTTTACATACGAGTCTTTTTGCTTGTTTCATCTTGGTCATATAATTTTATTTTATCCATTTACATAAGGCCTAAAGGAGGCCTCAAATCTCCTTATTTTCTTAGAGTTGTGATATATTTTTATCTATTCTTGTATACGAATATCTTACATAACATATAGTCATAACCATAATTGGTATATCTTGACTAGTGTAGATAGGATTACACCCAAGCAAGCCTTAGCATAAATTTTCATTGAAATCAAGTGATTTTGTCTCTTGTCATTATTTTGAGCATAGATATTTTGCTTGAAGCATCTAATTAGATTTCATCACTTTCCAAAAGCATCTAATTAAATTTCATCTCTTTTCAAATGCATCTAGTTAGATTTCGTCACTTTCCAAAAGTATTTAGTTAGATTTGATCACTTTCCAAAATCATATAATTAGATTTTATCTCTTTCCAAAAGCATCTAATTAGATTTCATCCCTTTCCAAATGCATCTAGTTATATTTTATCACTTTCCAAAATCATCTAATTAGATTTCATATATTTCCAAAAGCATCTAATTAGATATAATCTCTTTCGAAATACATCTAGTTAGATTTCATCTCTTTTTAAATGCATCTAATTATATTTTATCTCTTTCACCAGCATTTGACATATATTTCTTTCAAATTTCTAGCATGGATTTTCATTTCAAAAGTACTTAGCATAATTTTGCTTTACAAAATCACAAATTTCTTTCTGAAAGTAGTTAAAAGCATTTATTTTATATTTCTTTTATAACCTATTTTACTTTCAATACATTAGATTTCTTAAAATTTGATTCATTACCACACATCTATACATTTCATACACATTGGTAATATTATATTTCATCACCAATCCCCAATTGAAACGAGTGACATTGGAATTCATCTCCTTTCACTGGCACACCTCCTAGACACCACAATAGCCCCCACAAGATATTTTTTGTATTTCATCACCAGAACATCCCCTACCCTTGAGATATCCTTAGGGTAGGTTAGGATTAGACACCCTACTCACAAGGATTTGCATAATTTATGAGTTGGTAACTGTCATTCTTGACTAAGCTCGTTTGAGGGTGAAGTGAATTCCTGGGTAGGCAGGTAGAAATTCTTAGATAATATCACCTTTTTCATAAGAGGTATTTTAGAGTACCCCCTTTTTTTTACCTTTCATTGCACATTCCATTAGCTATCATTCGCTTGTTGTCACATAGTTACCATTTGCATACCCTTTTGGTATTGTAAGAACATGTGCTTCAACAAACCTATGTATCATACATTTCCTACTTACTTGCTTTGATTTAGGATGGTTAACATCATCAAAAATACACAAAAATACCAAAAATATTTGCTTATTGTTTGTCCTTAACTTTTGTTGCATCTAAGTGTTTTGGATCTCCAACCTGTTACAAAACAATCTAAAATAGCTTTAAAACACACTTACTAGTTGTTAATAGTTTATTCCTATAAATTTACACTCAGGTTGCTTATTTTAATAACATTCGCATAGAAAAGTGAAAATAAAATTCTCATATAAAGGTGTGAATCACATTTGTATACCACACCCTATGAATCTAAATTTATGACACAAACAAGCTCAAAAACCTGCATAGAACACACAAGAAAGTAAAATTGTTATTTTTGGGTGCCCTGACCAATTAATTTCCACATACAAACATGGTTCTATGCGTGCAATAAAGCTCACCTCCCTGTAGAAGCATCTTGTGCTACCTCATCATACTCAAAAAATCCACCTCCACAATTTGAGGAAACTACCTTTATTGCTCCACTAGATCAATTCATTAATTCATAGGTATTAAACACAGGCAACATATCGCAATTTGAAGCATCAAATTCACCTCAAATTGAAAAATGATCCTAGGAATACTTCTCTACCAAATGATCTTTCATCGTACAATCTACCATATACTTTTTACTAACATGTCATCTATGTTGCATCCAATAATACCCAATCATCTCTCACTATTGACGATCAAACAAATCCTCCTTCACCAACTCCTAATCATTCATTCTTACAAGACCAATCTCAACCTCTCTCGGGTGAAGATACGTTTGTCCTCTACCAAATTGATACTAATGTTGTCACAATTTCTCAAATGGTAGTAATTATCTCAGCTACTCACCCCTCCCTTCTAGATAATCTAATGTCCTCATCACAAATTTTGTAGCAACACCAAATGCTGCAATATCATCAAATTTCATAGCAACAACAAATGTTGCAATATCATCAAATTTTGTAGCAACAAAAAACATCGTAATATCATTATATTTTGTAACAACAACATGCACTACAATAGTCTCAAATTCCTGAGCAATAACAATTGTTGCAAAATCAACAACTTCTACAACAACAACAACTACTATTGCAACAACTTTTGTAACAACTGTTAGACTATAATACAATATTTGGTACATGTCAATGTACCACCTTGGGTGCATTATTAGATTAGGAATTACTTGAGGAAGAATTAATAAATGCATAATTGTTAGAATGTGTAATGATGTAAATATGCATGTAGTCCACATGTATATGAGTTATAGAAATAGGTATAGTAAATCCCAGTGAACTTATATTCCTATATATATGTACCTTGATCCATAGAGTAAGAATGAAATAGGGATGTGTGTGAGAGAGACAAAGGTACTATAAAGTAGTGAGTAGGTACAATGCAGATCTTCATTATAAAATTTTGGAGTGTTCATAGTCCTCCATTATATTGCATTGTACTATTTTCATGAGATTTCATTAATAGTATTTACTGAGTTATTGTAGAAGTTTATTCTATTATTTTCTTGGTTTCTCCCCTTAGTTGATTGAATAGATCATCAATCCTTGATAAGGAGTATCTATTTTTTATGGCTACCTTGCTAAGCATCTAATATTTGATACATAATCCTAAGGAACCATCCTTGTTCATGAATAAGACTGGAGCACCCTATGGTGATACACTTGGCTTAATCAGCCCTTTCTCTAGAAAGTCTTGGAGTTGTATCTTGAGCTCTTGTAACTCAACCGAAGTCATTTTGGTAAGGTTTCATTGTAATATATTTATCCCCAAGCAATATTTCAATAGAGAAATCAAACTCACATCAAGGTGGGAGACTTGGTAAGTCTTCAAGAAAAACATCCCTAAATTCATTTAGCATAGGGTACTTTTTCAATAATTTCAAATTTGATTCTACCACTTCATTTTATATTCATATTAATCACATATACTATCCTATCTCATAAAACCAACACTCTTCCTCTTTCTAAGCTCTTCCTTTTTTTGGTTAATTTCTGATAATTAAAGAAAGTTGTGTTTTTTTACTAATTAGTTTCCTCTTATTGTGCTAAATCATAGGCCTTTTGCAATTTTCTAGGGCTAAGAAAATTAATCACTATTTGTATCTTGGGATTTACTCCTAAGATGAACTTATACACCTTCAAATGTTTGTTATTCTCATATTTTGGGACATATTTTAGTAATTTAACAATTTTTTGATAATATTCTTCAATTAGCATGGAACCCTGTTGTAGAGTTGAGAACTCTTCAAACTTCTTTACATATAATTGTTTGGTCAAAAAATTATCCCTTGAAGGTCTTTACAAAGTGTAGAGGAAAAACCTACCCTACCGCATACGATTCTCGTCTAGATCCGAAAGGAAGCCAAGGTGATTGTGGGGGTATGTTGTTCTCTACAACTCAGTGTAAAAAAGGGCGGAAGGGTTCACTAGGAATTGTTTTAGGACTCGCTCCAAGTTCGGGGTGGAATGTTTTAATGTGTTCAGTTCAAGATAATCACTTATGTTTGGACTTTCTAGAATTAGACTATGAAATATAAAGGACAATGCAGGAATATAAAATGCAAGAAAACAAGATCTAACCCTAATGATTCTTTGTTTGAATGATTTCTAACCTAGGATTGCAAAGTGAAATCTTTGAGCAAGGGTTCAAGAGAAAATGCACAAACAATTTTAAACCCTAAGTACACACTATATGTTGTTTACTTTTCAAATGCCTAGAATTTTTTTTGGATGTGGCTTAGTGTAAAAATTGATCTGAATGCGAGACGGGTGCAGAATTGGTCTTGGGTGTAGGTCGGGTGTAGAAATTAGTCTAGATGTATATGGGTGTAGAAATAAGGTTGGGGACGATACAAGAGTAGAAACCGTCCTGATTGAGGAGGGAAAAATGGAATTTCAAGGGTCTCAAGGTAAGCAACAAAAAAAAACTATTTTTTTTAGACCTCCTCACAACCACAGCTAAAAATTCAAAAAAACAAGATGACTTGATGTTTTTCAACCCATCAAAAACTCCACAGTTAAGCATGCTTGATTGGAGTAGTACTCAGATGGGTGACCTCCTAGGAAGTCCCAATTTTGCACCCTCTAAACTGAAATTTTTTCCTAGGTTATAACCCAAGTTCATCAGACCTTGTTTTGCACCCAATTCGTATTTGAGCTCTTTTTTACACCTAATTTATGGTCGGGCCCTATTTTGCATCTGGTCTGATCAAACTATCAAATTCACCATTTTTTTTATAATTTTTTGTTAAAAATAAGGTAATTCGTCATTTCCTCCTACATAAAGTTGGTCAATTGTTGCTAGGGTTTCGAAATGGATTCACCATTTTTTACAAGTACATTTTGGGTCTGACCCCTTATGCATAACCCTAATCTAGAGGAAGAGTACAACATTATACAGGTTGTGTTTGAGGGATTGTCTAGGCGATACTATGAAAGAATATTGTTAGGTGAATCCAAGGGAGGGGGATGGTCAATAGGAGGGTCAATTCCACTTGTTAGGGTGAATCTAAAGAATACCATTATATATGCTTGTCATTTTGTATATGTAATAAAATAATTATATTCTTACTATATAATCTCTATGGTATCATTTCTTACCATTATTTTTCATGGTTTATGTCTTTGTGTTAGCTTACCATAACCATATCAATTGCATGCATCAAGATGAAAATCCATAAGAGTAAGATGTAAGAACCCTCCAAAACTCTATTTTCTTATACGTCTAATTTGTTTGCAAGGATGAGATTCTACTAATGTATTTTTGGTTGTAGGAGGCAGGTAAATATTGTTGGTAGGGTGATGCAAAGGAAAGAGGTCTCGTCAACAGGAAAAAAGTATTATTCTAGTGTAAGGTAAGTCAAGCGAGATGATGAGCGGCGGTGTAATTTCCAGTTCATAGGGGTAAATAACCCTATAGGCAATGCATTCGCCAACGGTCTATGTAGAATGCATATCATGTAGTTGCATTCGTAGGGGTGTTTAATGTTTGTTAAATTGTGAATTGAGCTATTTGTATGGCAATGAAAGTGCTTAATGCATGGGAGCCATGGTTTAAATTATTGGTGGATAATGAAAATGTTTAATGCATAGGAATCATGGTTTAAAATTAATAAAATAATCTAAAAAAATAATAATATATATGTAGTAGTATGCGTAGTTTAAAATAAAATAATATGTGTGTTTTGCTTTGGAAATTGCTTATTTAAAAATTAACTTATCTATATATATATATATATATATATATATATATATATATATATATATATATATATATATATATATATATATATATATATATATATATATATATATATATATATATATATATATATATATATATATATATATATATATATATATATATACATACATTTATATACAACTATACTAATTGCATAAATATTAATATATATATATATATATATATATATATATATATATATAATTTTAGAAGAAAATAATACATTGGAGGCAAGGTAAATACAGAAAATTAAATGTCATATTAAAATTATATAGCAAACTAATACATAGACTATAGAGGTGTTATTGAGGCACTTTTTGAAGATGCAAATTAGGGAATTGTCAACATTATTTTTTATAGAGGTTGTTGAAGTGGAGAAGTGGATACCACTTGGCACTTGGTTAAGATGAGAAAACTTTAAAACTAATGTGGGATTTGCATGCGAAGAGAAGCAGTAAAAAAACTATCTCTAGATGGTGGACTCAGGTGAGAAGGAGGATGCATATTGGTATGCATGGTGTCATTTCGACGAAGAGAAAATCAAGCATTGAAGGTGGAGAAATAGAGCGGTTGAACTAGGCGTTAGTGGAGGAAAGAACAAAAAGTGGCAGAGGAAGATCAAGAGTTGGTTGCATGTAAAAACCGATAAGCCATTCTTATTTTAAAATCTCAGGGAAAAAGCCAATAGTTATTACAAATATGTTTATATGGTTTTTATTTTAAAAAAAATATGATGGTGCTCTTTGTGTTTTCCTAGAACAACAAATGTATTATAGAAATTAAAAAAAATACCTTGTGTGAATTGGATACGCTTTTATTACATGCATTCATTGAAGTGTTAAATGGAACCAACTCTGATATGCTTTAATACTGTGTTCGCTAGGTTAAAGGTTGTGGGAATCGAGGATGTTCATATTGCATGTCTTAGTTGAGGCAAGGGATGTGTGGAATTGAACATGCTGATACTACAATAATTTTATAAATATTTTTGGTGAATGGTTGGCTATGAACCTAGACTTCATTTTAATTGATTCCGTTTGCATGATATGACAATATTAAAACACAAATAAGTTTATCCATATTCTTGTTGGAAAGCTAACCAACACCGCGTTTGGTGTTCTATACTATGTCAAGTAGATGCTTGATATTGTATTTATGTTAGTAAATGTTTTAGAGTTTTGTATGTTGATTTATATGAGGATCTGCACGTTGATTTGAATGAGGAAATTATTACCGTTTCATAACGCTATGTAATATTAAAAACACCACTTTATCGTAGATTCCCGATGGGAAGTGAACTAAGATCAATTTGGGTGCTGGTGTACTGTGTCTAAGATCTCTGTTTGGATATTGTGTTTATGTTAGAAAATATTTAGAGTTCTCGTATGTTGATTTAAATGAGAAAATGATGTAGGCATTCTAGGGAT
>JAQPPZ010009157.1:0-16561 GCA_028583015.1 Wollemia nobilis
GATAATGACACCATATTTTAAGAGCGTGCACTACCGCTCCTAATTCTAGATCATGTGTGGCGTAGTTCAACTCATGTTTTTTAAGTTTTCAAGATTCATATGCTATAGCACCTTCTTATTTCATGATAACTCCCCCTAATCCCTCTATGGAGGCATCAGTACACATGGTAAATAGAAGTTTGGGATCTGGTATCTTAAGAATTGGTGTTGTTGTTACTTTTTCCTTAAGTGTTCGAAAATCCTCCTCACAACATGTAATCCATTTAAAAGCTTTTCCTTTCTTTTGCAGGTTGGATATTGGATATGACACTTTAGAAAAGTTCTTGAAAAAACATCGATAATACCCAGCCATTCCCATAAAAATTCATACTTCAAAAACATTTGTGGGAGCGGGCCAATCAATAATAGCTTCTATTTTATTTGGGTCTACAGATACTCCTTTAGCTAAAATCACGTCTCAAATACTATGTTCGGGGTGTGTAGAACTCGCATTTGGACAAAATTCCATATAACCGATTCTTTCTAAGTATTTCAAGAACAATTTTCATGTGTTGATCATGTTCTTATTTTTTTTTGGAGTAGATCAGTATATCATCTTGAAATATTAATACAAAACGATCTAACTGTTCCCAAAATACACTATTCATAAGGTTCATAAAGGTTGTTGGAGTGTTAGTTAAACCGAAGGGTAGCACCCTGAACTCATAGTGGTCATACCTAGTCCGAAAAGCAGTCTTATGGGTATCTTCTTCTTGAATATTGAGCTGATGATAGCCAGATCTAAGATCAATTTTTGAGAAAATCGTAGCTCATTTCAGTTGATCAAACAAGTCACCTATTCTAGGTAGTGAGTATTTGTTCTTAATTTTCATCTTATTTAGCATTCTGCAGTCAATACAAAGCCTTAAATTTTTATCCTTATTCTTAACAAAAAGAATCGGTGCACCCCATGGAGAGACACTAGGCTTAATGTATCCTTTTTATAATAAGTCTTGTAGCTGAGTTTTGAGTTCTTGTAGCTCTATTGTGGTCATTCTATAGGGTTCTCGGGCTATTGATGTAGCTCCTAGAAGAAGTTCTATGGAAAAATTAAATTTTCTTTGAGGTAGAATTCCCGACAGATCCTCCAGAAAAACATCCCTGAATTCATTAAACCCTGGATAAGTCTGAAAAAGGCTCACCCCTGACTCAGTTTCCTCCTTATTGAGTTTGACTACAAAAAATCTACTACCTTTTATTAAAGCCCTTTTAACTTGCATTGTTGTTAGAAGATGTGGTTCAACTAATTCACGTATGCAATATAACCAAATTCTTTGCTTGGTGTCGTCAGTGAATTCCACCCATATCTCTTCAAAGTTTAAAAATGCTTTATGCACCTTGAGCCAATCAATACCCAGGACTATGTCGAAGGCATGTAATAGTGCTACATACAAATGCTAGTTTGTTTTTCCTTGAGATAGTGTTAACTGAGGATCAAATAGACATTGACTAACGATATAGGTTTTCCCCGGACCCATACTCAACCTTCCACCCTTTTGCCATAAACCCAGGTTTTTCTCGGTATGTCTCTCAAAATGTTTAAAGAAATAAAACTATCAGGTTGCTCCAGAATCAATTAAAATGCGTACATCTCTATTGTAAATTTTACCTCTTAACATAAAAGGTGTTGCTTATCCATTAAGTTTAGAATTACCTATTGCAGCAAAAATCTTATGAGATGGCTTCGTAGGTTCTTTTCTCTTGTTCACTCTCATAGGATACTTGTCAGTATAATGAGGCTCTTGACAGATCCAACAACCAATTTGAGGTGCCTTCTCCCTCTTATTTCCATCATTTCCCTCCTGAAAACCAGTTCCAAGTGTACTAGCCTTTTGATCATACCTATCTCTAAAATTTCCTCTATCCTGGCCACCTCGGTTGCTTTGATTTATGTTCCCTTGGTACTTATTCTTGTTTTTGTCAAATATGTTCCTGTTCTCATTTCACCCCTTTTTTCTCCAGTTTTTATCCCACTTAACTGGGCCATAATTTTTCTTTTTCTATGATTCCTCTCTGTCAATGGATTTTTGATAATAGGCCTTTTTGGCCTTATAGTTATCCTCTTCTTACCAGGCTAGATCATAGGCAATGGTAAGGGTTATTGGTTTCAGCATGAGAATTAGATGACCAATCTTTGGGTGAAGACCTAATAGAAATTTATGGACCTTAATCTCAGTTCTCTGTTCATACTCAGGCATATACTTAAGCAATTTCACGAACCACTGATAATATTCAATAGCGATCATATTACCTTGAGTCAACCTTGAAAACTCTGTAGTATTTTTAAGGTAAAATTGGGGTGTTAAAAACCTATCCTTAAATACCTTTACAAAATCTTCCCAAGGCACATCAGATGCCTCTACATTGTGGGTTTTTCTGTAAGTGTTCCACCAATTTGCAGCTGCCTCGGTCAGACGAAAAACTACCCAAGGGGTTTTCAATTTAGAGGAAAGAGTTCTAACAGTAAAATAAGCCTCTAAATTGTTTAGCCATATTTTTGCTTCTTCTCCATCCCCTTTGCCATAGAATTTTGCCATGACAATTCTTCGCATATCTTTATCTAATTCAAAACCCACTTGTCTTCTCTCGGGGTCCATGGATGTTTCTTCCTCAACTACTACTGTTTCCTTCCCTTTGGACAAGTTTTTTATTATTTTCTATTGTTGGGAGATCATTTCTTGTTGCTGAGTTAGTTGAGCCTTTTACTACTCTATGTGTTCTATCATTTGAGTCTTTTTTTGATCCATGTGCTTAACTATTTGAACTCTATGTTGTTCCTTTTGTTGGTTCATTTGCTCCTGAACTAGTTGCATCATCCAGACCATTTTGTCCTCTATTGGAGTTGGGTATTTCTCCCTTCTAATCACTTGAGGAGGTTCTACGACTTCCTCTATAGCTCATATCCTCAAAACTCTTATGAGGACCCACTTAGGATTTTTGGCCAGCCCTTCCCACTATACCGTCACAGGTCTCTTTGAGGAACTAGCCTTTAGTCCTGATGCCATAGCCTGTTCAACTCTTCTGAGGACCCACTTAGGATTTTTGGCCAGCCCTTCCCACTATACCGTCACAGGTCTCTTTGAGGAACTAGCCTTTAGTCCTGATGCCATAGCCTGTTCAAAAGGAGCTTTGTTAAATTTGGTTTAAGTATTAAAAAATTGTAAAGTTTTAATTGTCTATGGATTCATAACCTTAAGATCTAATACCAATTGTAACAACCCAAGTCTGCCCACTTGATTGTCTAGCCACAGAGAGAATTTTTCAACCAAACATGATATTTGTACCAGTATGAACATGCTAAAATATTTATGAGAGCCATTCTACTACAGTAAAAATGATCATGAGATCGATATTGGCCAGACCTCAATGTAATTACCTTTAATAACTTCTCTCTCCATATGAGATTCCAATTTTAGATAGGGTTTCTCCTCTAGGGCCCATATCACCTAGAGGCATGACACTTTATCCCCATGAATTTAAGTCAGTGTAGTATTAGCGTATGCATGACTGAGCTAGATGAGAGTCCATATTCCCTAGAGTTAGTATAGGATATACCTTTACCCAAGTAACTACCCTATGCCTTGTCTTGATTCAATAGTATGATGTCCCATACCATCATGCTATACGTATCTACCTAACGGTTCAAGCTCAAGGGACACCACTATGTACTAACATGAGTAACCTAGGAGCAAAGCCCATGTCAACCTCCATAACCTCCCATACTGAACCTTCCCTTCAGGAGTGCGGTTACATCCTACAAAATTTAGTGTTTGTCTCCCCACAAATCACTAAATTTGGTTGAACTGGATTGTCTGCCCACAATCACAAAATATTAAGGTATATGTATTTCTAAATGCATGGATAGTACTTGAGCTTGGTTTATAATTTTAGGTTTAAGATTTATGTTTTTTTTAATTTAAAAATCATTGGTTACTAAACTATTAGTCTGCTAAGCATGATAAAAAAAGCATAAGTTCAATGATATTAATTAGTGAGGACATCTAATACTATTAATAAAAATCTAAGACAAATTCATAAGCTTATAAATAGTAATCTAAGTATTTGAACATGATCCATATAAACACATATAAAGTTTTAGTCAGATAATGACACCATATTTTAAGAGCGTGCACTACCGCTCCTAATTCTAGATCATGTGTGGCGTAGTTCAACTCATGTTTTTTAAGTTTTCAAGATTCATATGCTATAGCACCTTCTTATTTCATGATAACTCCCCCTAATCCCTCTATGGAGGCATCAGTACACATGGTAAATAGAAGTTTGGGATCTGGTATCTTAAGAATTGGTGTTGTTGTTACTTTTTCCTTAAGTGTTCGAAAATCCTCCTCACAACATGTAATCCATTTAAAAGCTTTTCCTTTCTTTTGCAGGTTGGATATTGGATATGACACTTTAGAAAAGTTCTTGAAAAAACATCGATAATACCCAGCCATTCCCATAAAAATTCATACTTCAAAAACATTTGTGGGAGCGGGCCAATCAATAATAGCTTCTATTTTATTTGGGTCTACAGATACTCCTTTAGCTAAAATCACGTCTCAAATACTATGTTCGGGGTGTGTAGAACTCGCATTTGGACAAAATTCCATATAACCGATTCTTTCTAAGTATTTCAAGAACAATTTTCATGTGTTGATCATGTTCTTATTTTTTTTTGGAGTAGATCAGTATATCATCTTGAAATATTAATACAAAACGATCTAACTGTTCCCAAAATACACTATTCATAAGGTTCATAAAGGTTGTTGGAGTGTTAGTTAAACCGAAGGGTAGCACTGTGAATTCACAGTGGTCATACCTAGTCCGAAAAGAAGTTTTATGATTATCTTCTTCTCGAATATTCAACTGATGATATCCAGATCTAAGATCAATTTTTGAGAAAATCGTAGCTCATTTCAGTTGATCAAACAAGTCACCTATTCTAGGTAGTGAGTATTTGTTCTTAATTTTCATCTTATTTAGCATTCTGCAGTCAATACAAAGCCTTAAATTTTTATCCTTATTCTTAACAAAAAGAATCGGTGCACCCCACGGAGAGACACTAGGCTTAATGTATCCTTTTTATAATAAGTCTTGTAGCTGAGTTTTGAGTTCTTGTAGCTCTATTGTGGTCATTCTATAGGGTTCTCGGGCTATTGATGTAGCTCCTAGAAGAAGTTCTATGGAAAAATTAAATTTTCTTTGAGGTAGAATTCCCGACAGATCCTCCAGAAAAACATCCCTGAATTCATTAAACCCTGGATAAGTCTGAAAAAGGCTCACCCCTGACTCAGTTTCCTCCTTATTGAGTTTGACTACAAAAAATCTACTACCTTTTATTAAAGCCCTTTTAACTTGCATTGTTGTTAGAAGATGTGGTTCAACTAATTCACGTATGCAATATAACCAAATTCTTTGCTTGGTGTCGTCAGTGAATTCCACCCATATCTCTTCAAAGTTTAAAAATGCTTTATGCACCTTGAGCCAATCAATACCCAGGACTATGTCGAAGGCATGTAATAGTGCTACATACAAATGCTAGTTTGTTTTTCCTTGAGATAGTGTTAACTGAGGATCAAATAGACATTGACTAACGATATAGGTTTTCCCAGACCCATACTCAACCTTCCACCCTTTTGCCATAAACCCAGGTTTTTCTGGTATGTCTCTCAAAATGTTTAAAGAAATAAAAATATCAGTTGCTCCAAAATCAATTAAAATGCGTACATCTCTATTGTAAATTTTACCTCTTAACATAAAAGGTGTTGCTTATCCATTAAGTTTAGAATTACCTATTGCAGCAAAAATCTTATGAGATGGCTTCGTAGGTTCTTTTCTCTTGTTCACTCTCATAGGATACTTGTCAGTATAATGAGGCTCTTGACAGATCCAACAACCAATTTGAGGTGCCTTCTCCCTCTTATTTCCATCATTTCCCTCCTGAAAACCAGTTCCAAGTGTACTAGCCTTTTGATCATACCTATCTCTAAAATTTCCTCTATCCTGGCCACCTCGGTTGCTTTGATTTATGTTCCCTTGGTACTTATTCTTGTTTTTGTCAAATATGTTCCTGTTCTCATTTCACCCCTTTTTTCTCCAGTTTTTATCCCACTTAACTGGGCCATAATTTTTCTTTTTCTATGATTCCTCTCTGTCAATGGATTTTTGATAATAGGCCTTTTTGGCCTTATAGTTATCCTCTTCTTACCAGGCTAGATCATAGGCAATGGTAAGGGTTATTGGTTTCAGCATGAGAATTAGATGACCAATCTTTGGGTGAAGACCTAATAGAAATTTATGGACCTTAATCTCAGTTCTCTGTTCATACTCAGGCATATACTTAAGCAATTTCACGAACCACTGATAATATTCAATAGCGATCATATTACCTTGAGTCAACCTTGAAAACTCTGTAGTATTTTTAAGGTAAAATTGGGGTGTTAAAAACCTATCCTTAAATACCTTTACAAAATCTTCCCAAGGCACATCAGATGCCTCTACATTGTGGGTTTTTCTGTAAGTGTTCCACCAATTTGCAGCTGCCTCGGTCAGACGAAAAACTACCCAAGGGGTTTTCAATTTAGAGGAAAGAGTTCTAACAGTAAAATAAGCCTCTAAATTGTTTAGCCATATTTTTGCTTCTTCTCCATCCCCTTTGCCATAGAATTTTGCCATGACAATTCTTCGCATATCTTTATCTAATTCAAAACCCACTTGTCTTCTCTCGGGGTCCATGGATGTTTCTTCCTCAACTACTACTGTTTCCTTCCCTTTGGACAAGTTTTTTATTATTTTCTATTGTTGGGAGATCATTTCTTGTTGCTGAGTTAGTTGAGCCTTTTACTACTCTATGTGTTCTATCATTTGAGTCTTTTTTTGATCCATGTGCTTAACTATTTGAACTCTATGTTGTTCCTTTTGTTGGTTCATTTGCTCCTGAACTAGTTGCATCATCCAGACCATTTTGTCCTCTATTGGAGTTGGGTATTTCTCCCTTCTAATCACTTGAGGAGGTTCTACGACTTCCTCTATAGCTCATATCCTCAAAACTCTTATGAGGACCCACTTAGGATTTTTGGCCAGCCCTTCCCACTATACCGTCACAGGTCTCTTTGAGGAACTAGCCTTTAGTCCTGATGCCATAGCCTGTTCAACTCTTCTGAGGACCCACTTAGGATTTTTGGCCAGCCCTTCCCACTATACCGTCACAGGTCTCTTTGAGGAACTAGCCTTTAGTCCTGATGCCATAGCCTGTTCAAAAGGAGCTTTGTTAAATTTGGTTTAAGTATTAAAAAATTGTAAAGTTTTAATTGTCTATGGATTCATAACCTTAAGATCTAATACCAATTGTAACAACCCAAGTCTGCCCACTTGATTGTCTAGCCACAGAGAGAATTTTTCAACCAAACATGATATTTGTACCAGTATGAACATGCTAAAATATTTATGAGAGCCATTCTACTACAGTAAAAATGATCATGAGATCGATATTGGCCAGACCTCAATGTAATTACCTTTAATAACTTCTCTCTCCATATGAGATTCCAATTTTAGATAGGGTTTCTCCTCTAGGGCCCATATCACCTAGAGGCATGACACTTTATCCCCATGAATTTAAGTCAGTGTAGTATTAGCGTATGCATGACTGAGCTAGATGAGAGTCCATATTCCCTAGAGTTAGTATAGGATATACCTTTACCCAAGTAACTACCCTATGCCTTGTCTTGATTCAATAGTATGATGTCCCATACCATCATGCTATACGTATCTACCTAACGGTTCAAGCTCAAGGGACACCACTATGTACTAACATGAGTAACCTAGGAGCAAAGCCCATGTCAACCTCCATAACCTCCCATACTGAACCTTCCCTTCAGGAGTGCGGTTACATCCTACAAAATTTAGTGTTTGTCTCCCCACAAATCACTAAATTTGGTTGAACTGGATTGTCTGCCCACAATCACAAAATATTAAGGTATATGTATTTCTAAATGCATGGATAGTACTTGAGCTTGGTTTATAATTTTAGGTTTAAGATTTATGTTTTTTTTAATTTAAAAATCATTGGTTACTAAACTATTAGTCTGCTAAGCATGATAAAAAAAGCATAAGTTCAATGATATTAATTAGTGAGGACATCTAATACTATTAATAAAAATCTAAGACAAATTCATAAGCTTATAAATAGTAATCTAAGTATTTGAACATGATCCATATAAACACATATAAAGTTTTAGTCAGATAATGACACCATATTTTAAGAGCGTGCACTACCGCTCCTAATTCTAGATCATGTGTGGCGTAGTTCAACTCATGTTTTTTAAGTTTTCAAGATTCATATGCTATAGCACCTTCTTATTTCATGATAACTCCCCCTAATCCCTCTATGGAGGCATCAGTACACATGGTAAATAGAAGTTTGGGATCTGGTATCTTAAGAATTGGTGTTGTTGTTACTTTTTCCTTAAGTGTTCGAAAATCCTCCTCACAACATGTAATCCATTTAAAAGCTTTTCCTTTCTTTTGCAGGTTGGATATTGGATATGACACTTTAGAAAAGTTCTTGAAAAAACATCGATAATACCCAGCCATTCCCATAAAAATTCATACTTCAAAAACATTTGTGGGAGCGGGCCAATAAATAATAGCTTCTATTTTATTTGGGTCTACAGATACTCCTTTAGCTAAAATCACGTCTCAAATACTATGTTCGGGGTGTGTAGAACTCGCATTTGGACAAAATTCCATATAACCGATTCTTTCTAAGTATTTCAAGAACAATTTTCATGTGTTGATCATGTTCTTATTTTTTTTTGGAGTAGATCAGTATATCATCTTGAAATATTAATACAAAACGATCTAACTGTTCCCAAAATACACTATTCATAAGGTTCATAAAGGTTGTTGGAGTGTTAGTTAAACCGAAGGGTAGCACTGTGAATTCACAGTGGTCATACCTAGTCCGAAAAGAAGTTTTATGATTATCTTCTTCTCGAATATTCAACTGATGATATCCAGATCTAAGATCAATTTTTGAGAAAATCGTAGCTCATTTCAGTTGATCAAACAAGTCACCTATTCTAGGTAGTGAGTATTTGTTCTTAATTTTCATCTTATTTAGCATTCTGCAGTCAATACAAAGCCTTAAATTTTTATCCTTATTCTTAACAAAAAGAATCGGTGCACCCCATGGAGAGACACTAGGCTTAATGTATCCTTTTTATAATAAGTCTTGTAGCTGAGTTTTGAGTTCTTGTAGCTCTATTGTGGTCATTCTATAGGGTTCTCGGGCTATTGATGTAGCTCCTAGAAGAAGTTCTATGGAAAAATTAAATTTTCTTTGAGGTAGAATTCCCGACAGATCCTCCAGAAAAACATCCCTGAATTCATTAAACCCTGGATAAGTCTGAAAAAGGCTCACCCCTGACTCAGTTTCCTCCTTATTGAGTTTGACTACAAAAAATCTACTACCTTTTATTAAAGCCCTTTTAACTTGCATTGTTGTTAGAAGATGTGGTTCAACTAATTCACGTATGCAATATAACCAAATTCTTTGCTTGGTGTCGTCAGTGAATTCCACCCATATCTCTTCAAAGTTTAAAAATGCTTTATGCACCTTGAGCCAATCAATACCCAGGACTATGTCGAAGGCATGTAATAGTGCTACATACAAATGCTAGTTTGTTTTTCCTTGAGATAGTGTTAACTGAGGATCAAATAGACATTGACTAACGATATAGGTTTTCCCAGACCCATACTCAACCTTCCACCCTTTTGCCATAAACCCAGGTTTTTCTGGTATGTCTCTCAAAATGTTTAAAGAAATAAAAATATCAGTTGCTCCAAAATCAATTAAAATGCGTACATCTCTATTGTAAATTTTACCTCTTAACATAAAAGGTGTTGCTTATCCATTAAGTTTAGAATTACCTATTGCAGCAAAAATCTTATGAGATGGCTTCGTAGGTTCTTTTCTCTTGTTCACTCTCATAGGATACTTGTCAGTATAATGAGGCTCTTGACAGATCCAACAACCAATTTGAGGTGCCTTCTCCCTCTTATTTCCATCATTTCCCTCCTGAAAACCAGTTCCAAGTGTACTAGCCTTTTGATCATACCTATCTCTAAAATTTCCTCTATCCTGGCCACCTCGGTTGCTTTGATTTATGTTCCCTTGGTACTTATTCTTGTTTTTGTCAAATATGTTCCTGTTCTCATTTCACCCCTTTTTTCTCCAGTTTTTATCCCACTTAACTGGGCCATAATTTTTCTTTTTCTATGATTCCTCTCTGTCAATGGATTTTTGATAATAGGCCTTTTTGGCCTTATAGTTATCCTCTTCTTACCAGGCTAGATCATAGGCAATGGTAAGGGTTATTGGTTTCAGCATGAGAATTAGATGACCAATCTTTGGGTGAAGACCTAATAGAAATTTATGGACCTTAATCTCAGTTCTCTGTTCATACTCAGGCATATACTTAAGCAATTTCACGAACCACTGATAATATTCAATAGCGATCATATTACCTTGAGTCAACCTTGAAAACTCTGTAGTATTTTTAAGGTAAAATTGGGGTGTTAAAAACCTATCCTTAAATACCTTTACAAAATCTTCCCAAGGCACATCAGCTGCCTCTACATTGTGGGTTTTTCTGTAAGTGTTCCACCAATTTGCAGCTGCCTCGGTCAGACGAAAAACTACCCAAGGGGTTTTCAATTTAGAGGAAAGAGTTCTAACAGTAAAATAAGCCTCTAAATTGTTTAGCCATATTTTTGCTTCTTCTCCATCCCCTTTGCCATAGAATTTTGCCATGACAATTCTTCGCATATCTTTATCTAATTCAAAACCCACTTGTCTTCTCTCGGGGTCCATGGATGTTTCTTCCTCAACTACTACTGTTTCCTTCCCTTTGGACAAGTTTTTTATTATTTTCTATTGTTGGGAGATCATTTCTTGTTGCTGAGTTAGTTGAGCCTTTTACTACTCTATGTGTTCTATCATTTGAGTCTTTTTTTGATCCATGTGCTTAACTATTTGAACTCTATGTTGTTCCTTTTGTTGGTTCATTTGCTCCTGAACTAGTTGCATCATCCAGACCATTTTGTCCTCTATTGGAGTTGGGTATTTCTCCCTTCTAATCACTTGAGGAGGTTCTACGACTTCCTCTATAGCTCATATCCTCAAAACTCTTATGAGGACCCACTTAGGATTTTTGGCCAGCCCTTCCCACTATACCGTCACAGGTCTCTTTGAGGAACTAGCCTTTAGTCCTGATGCCATAGCCTGTTCAACTCTTCTGAGGACCCACTTAGGATTTTTGGCCAGCCCTTCCCACTATACCGTCACAGGTCTCTTTGAGGAACTAGCCTTTAGTCCTGATGCCATAGCCTGTTCAAAAGGAGCTTTGTTAAATTTGGTTTAAGTATTAAAAAATTGTAAAGTTTTAATTGTCTATGGATTCATAACCTTAAGATCTAATACCAATTGTAACAACCCAAGTCTGCCCACTTGATTGTCTAGCCACAGAGAGAATTTTTCAACCAAACATGATATTTGTACCAGTATGAACATGCTAAAATATTTATGAGAGCCATTCTACTACAGTAAAAATGATCATGAGATCGATATTGGCCAGACCTCAATGTAATTACCTTTAATAACTTCTCTCTCCATATGAGATTCCAATTTTAGATAGGGTTTCTCCTCTAGGGCCCATATCACCTAGAGGCATGACACTTTATCCCCATGAATTTAAGTCAGTGTAGTATTAGCGTATGCATGACTGAGCTAGATGAGAGTCCATATTCCCTAGAGTTAGTATAGGATATACCTTTACCCAAGTAACTACCCTATGCCTTGTCTTGATTCAATAGTATGATGTCCCATACCATCATGCTATACGTATCTACCTAACGGTTCAAGCTCAAGGGACACCACTATGTACTAACATGAGTAACCTAGGAGCAAAGCCCATGTCAACCTCCATAACCTCCCATACTGAACCTTCCCTTCAGGAGTGCGGTTACATCCTACAAAATTTAGTGTTTGTCTCCCCACAAATCACTAAATTTGGTTGAACTGGATTGTCTGCCCACAATCACAAAATATTAAGGTATATGTATTTCTAAATGCATGGATAGTACTTGAGCTTGGTTTATAATTTTAGGTTTAAGATTTATGTTTTTTTTAATTTAAAAATCATTGGTTACTAAACTATTAGTCTGCTAAGCATGATAAAAAAAGCATAAGTTCAATGATATTAATTAGTGAGGACATCTAATACTATTAATAAAAATCTAAGACAAATTCATAAGCTTATAAATAGTAATCTAAGTATTTGAACATGATCCATATAAACACATATAAAGTTTTAGTCAGATAATGACACCATATTTTAAGAGCGTGCACTACCGCTCCTAATTCTAGATCATGTGTGGCGTAGTTCAACTCATGTTTTTTAAGTTTTCAAGATTCATATGCTATAGCACCTTCTTATTTCATGATAACTCCCCCTAATCCCTCTATGGAGGCATCAGTACACATGGTAAATAGAAGTTTGGGATCTGGTATCTTAAGAATTGGTGTTGTTGTTACTTTTTCCTTAAGTGTTCGAAAATCCTCCTCACAACATGTAATCCATTTAAAAGCTTTTCCTTTCTTTTGCAGGTTGGATATTGGATATGACACTTTAGAAAAGTTCTTGAAAAAACATCGATAATACCCAGCCATTCCCATAAAAATTCATACTTCAAAAACATTTGTGGGAGCGGGCCAATCAATAATAGCTTCTATTTTATTTGGGTCTACAGATACTCCTTTAGCTAAAATCACGTCTCAAATACTATGTTCGGGGTGTGTAGAACTCGCATTTGGACAAAATTCCATATAACCGATTCTTTCTAAGTATTTCAAGAACAATTTTCATGTGTTGATCATGTTCTTATTTTTTTTTGGAGTAGATCAGTATATCATCTTGAAATATTAATACAAAACGATCTAACTGTTCCCAAAATACACTATTCATAAGGTTCATAAAGGTTGTTGGAGTGTTAGTTAAACCGAAGGGTAGCACTGTGAATTCACAGTGGTCATACCTAGTCCGAAAAGAAGTTTTATGATTATCTTCTTCTCGAATATTCAACTGATGATATCCAGATCTAAGATCAATTTTTGAGAAAATCGTAGCTCATTTCAGTTGATCAAACAAGTCACCTATTCTAGGTAGTGAGTATTTGTTCTTAATTTTCATCTTATTTAGCATTCTGCAGTCAATACAAAGCCTTAAATTTTTATCCTTATTCTTAACAAAAAGAATCGGTGCACCCCATGGAGAGACACTAGGCTTAATGTATCCTTTTTATAATAAGTCTTGTAGCTGAGTTTTGAGTTCTTGTAGCTCTATTGTGGTCATTCTATAGGGTTCTCGGGCTATTGATGTAGCTCCTAGAAGAAGTTCTATGGAAAAATTAAATTTTCTTTGAGGTAGAATTCCCGACAGATCCTCCAGAAAAACATCCCTGAATTCATTAAACCCCGGATAAGTCTGAAAAAAGGCTCACCCCTGACTCAGTTTCCTCCTTATTGAGTTTGACTACAAAAAATCTACTACCTTTTATTAAAGCCATTTTAACTTGCATTGTTGTTAGAAGATGTGGTTCAACTAATTCACGTATGCAATATAACCAAATTCTTTGCTTGGTGTCGTCAGTGAATTCCACCCATATCTCTTCAAAGTTTAAAAATGCTTTATGCACCTTGAGCCAATCAATACCCAGGACTATGTCGAAGGCATGTAATAGTGCTACATACAAATGCTAGTTTGTTTTTCCTTGAGATAGTGTTAACTGAGGATCAAATAGACATTGACTAACGATATAGGTTTTCCCAGACCCATACTCAACCTTCCACCCTTTTGCCATAAACCCAGGTTTTTCTGGTATGTCTCTCAAAATGTTTAAAGAAATAAAAATATCAGTTGCTCCAAAATCAATTAAAATGCGTACATCTCTATTGTAAATTTTACCTCTTAACATAAAAGGTGTTGCTTATCCATTAAGTTTAGAATTACCTATTGCAGCAAAAATCTTATGAGATGGCTTCGTAGGTTCTTTTCTCTTGTTCACTCTCATAGGATACTTGTCAGTATAATGAGGCTCTTGACAGATCCAACAACCAATTTGAGGTGCCTTCTCCCTCTTGTCTCCATCATTTCCCTCCCGAAAACCAGGTTCCAAGTGTACTAGCCTTTTGATCATACCTATCCCTAAAATTTCCTCTATCTTGGCCACCTTGGTTACTTTGATTTCCTCTGTTCCCTTGGTACTTATTCTTGTTTTTGTCAAATATGTTCCCTGTTCTCATTTCACCCCTTTTTTCTCCAGCTTTTATCCCACTTAACCGGGCCATAATTTTTCTTTTTCTATGATTCCTCTCTCGTCAATGGATTTTTGATAATAGGCCTTTTTGGCCTTATAGTTATCCTCTTCTTACCAGGCTAGATCATAGGCAATGGTAAGGGTTATTGGTTTCAGCATGAGAATTAGATGACCAATCTTTGGGTGAAGACCTAATAGAAATTTATGGACCTTAATCTCAGTTCTCTGTTCATACTCAGGCATATACTTAAGCAATTTCACGAACCACTGATAATATTCAATAGCGATCATATTACCTTGAGTCAACCTTGAAAACTCTGTAGTATTTTTAAGGTAAAATTGGGGTGTTAAAAACCTATCCTTAAATACCTTTACAAAATCTTCCCAAGGCACATCAGATGCCTCTACATTGTGGGTTTTTCTGTAAGTGTTCCACCAATTTGCAGCTGCCTCGGTCAGACGAAAAACTACCCAAGGGGTTTTCAATTTAGAGGAAAGAGTTCTAACAGTAAAATAAGCCTCTAAATTGTTTAGCCATATTTTTGCTTCTTCTCCATCCCCTTTGCCATAGAATTTTGCCATGACAATTCTTCGCATATCTTTATCTAATTCAAAACCCACTTGTCTTCTCTCGGGGTCCATGGATGTTTCTTCCTCAACTACTACTGTTTCCTTCCCTTTGGACAAGTTTTTTATTATTTTCTATTGTTGGGAGATCATTTCTTGTTGCTGAGTTAGTTGAGCCTTTTACTACTCTATGTGTTCTATCATTTGAGTCTTTTTTTGATCCATGTGCTTAACTATTTGAACTCTATGTTGTTCCTTTTGTTGGTTCATTTGCTCCTGAACTAGTTGCATCATCCAGACCATTTTGTCCTCTATTGGAGTTGGGTATTTCTCCCTTCTAATCACTTGAGGAGGTTCTACGACTTCCTCTATAGCTCATATCCTCAAAACTCTTATGAGGACCCACTTAGGATTTTTGGCCAGCCCTTCCCACTATACCGTCACAGGTCTCTTTGAGGAACTAGCCTTTAGTCCTGATGCCATAGCCTGTTCAACTCTTCTGAGGACCCACTTAGGATTTTTGGCCAGCCCTTCCCACTATACCGTCACAGGTCTCTTTGAGGAACTAGCCTTTAGTCCTGATGCCATAGCCTGTTCAAAAGGAGCTTTGTTAAATTTGGTTTAAGTATTAAAAAATTGTAAAGTTTTAATTGTCTATGGATTCATAACCTTAAGATCTAATACCAATTGTAACAACCCAAGTCTGCCCACTTGATTGTCTAGCCACAGAGAGAATTTTTCAACCAAACATGATATTTGTACCAGTATGAACATGCTAAAATATTTATGAGAGCCATTCTACTACAGTAAAAATGATCATGAGATCGATATTGGCCAGACCTCAATGTAATTACCTTTAATAACTTCTCTCTCCATATGAGATTCCAATTTTAGATAGGGTTTCTCCTCTAGGGCCCATATCACCTAGAGGCATGACACTTTATCCCCATGAATTTAAGTCAGTGTAGTATTAGCGTATGCATGACTGAGCTAGATGAGAGTCCATATTCCCTAGAGTTAGTATAGGATATACCTTTACCCAAGTAACTACCCTATGCCTTGTCTTGATTCAATAGTATGATGTCCCATACCATCATGCTATACGTATCTACCTAACGGTTCAAGCTCAAGGGACACCACTATGTACTAACATGAGTAACCTAGGAGCAAAGCCCATGTCAACCTCCATAACCTCCCATACTGAACCTTCCCTTCAGGAGTGCGGTTACATCCTACAAAATTTAGTGTTTGTCTCCCCACAAATCACTAAATTTGGTTGAACTGGATTGTCTGCCCACAATCACAAAATATTAAGGTATATGTATTTCTAAATGCATGGATAGTACTTGAGCTTGGTTTATAATTTTAGGTTTAAGATTTATGTTTTTTTTAATTTAAAAATCATTGGTTACTAAACTATTAGTCTGCTAAGCATGATAAAAAAAGCATAAGTTCAATGATATTAATTAGTGAGGACATCTAATACTATTAATAAAAATCTAAGACAAATTCATAAGCTTATAAATAGTAATCTAAGTATTTGAACATGATCCATATAAACACATATAAAGTTTTAGTC
>JAQPPZ010009158.1:0-17424 GCA_028583015.1 Wollemia nobilis
TTATAAAGTTTGAGAAAGGATGTTGATATGATAATTGATTTATATTATTGTTCGAGTTATAAGGTTTGAGAAAGGTTGTTTATTTTATAATTGATTTATATTATTGTTGGATTTATAAGAGTTTGAGAAAGGTTATTGATTCAATAATTTATTTTTATTATTGTGGAGTAATAAGGATTAATGAGAGGTTGTTTTATTGATGAATTATTTATATCTTTGGAATTATAAAGAAAGTTGATTTGATTTTTATCAAAGTTTATCTTGCCATTAAAATAAATTAAAGAGGTTTGAGTTAATTTTTGGTGGATATTAAATTTATTTTATTTGGGATTTTATAAGGTGTTATTGGATAAATATTTCATGTATGTTGATGGTTGTTTTTAAAAGTTGGAGTGATAAGGTGTAATTGAGTATTTACATTATATTGCGAGAAAGATTTATCTTCTAACCTCTTTGAGATTGGCATAGAAGTTGTTGTGGTTGTGGCATATTTATGAGATCCCTTCGTCATCAAGAAAAAGGTATGAGCACATTCTTCCATAGTTGAGTTGATTGATTGGTTTTCTAGAAAATAAGTTTGGAGTGAAAAGGACTTGATTAGGGTTTCCTTTTCGAGAGTGTTTGAGTTAATACTTCAAGGTTTTTAGGAATAAATATTTTTTGTTAAAATCTTGTTTTATAAGTATTGTTGTTGAAGCCATTGGTTGGTTGAAGAAATTGAGTTAGGATTTGAAAAGGACATGAGTATCATTGTTATGTGAAGATAGTTTTATAAGCATTGTTGTTGAAGTAAGTTGGTTGTGCAAAGAACTTGAACTAGGGTTTGAAAAGAACATGAGTATCATTGTTATGTAAGATTTGTTGTTGAGTATTATTAGAAATATTTTGAGTTGGATGATATATACTTGGACTAGGTTTTGTGAGCAAAGGTTGTTTCATTGAGTGATTGGTTGAGTAAAGTTGATTGAGCCTAGTCAAGTGGATGTGTGAAGTGATTGTTCAAGTTCCATTAAATAAACTATTCTATATTCTAATATGAGTTTAAAAGTGATTGAGCATTGAGTATAGAACATATTAGATCTCTAACAATTCTCTCTATGTTTCTATGAGATTTGGACAAGTTCTAAGTGAGCTTGTTGAGCATATTTGGACAAGTTTTGAGTGAGCTTGTTGAGCAGATTTAGACAAGTTCTGAGTGGAATTATTGAGCATATTTGAGCAAGTTCTGAGTAGACTTGTTGAGAATATTTGAGCAAGTTTTGAGTGGGCTTGTTGAGCAGATTTGAGCAAGTTCTGAGTGAGCTTGTTGAGAAAAATTGAGCAAGTTCTAAGTGGACTTGTTGAGAATATTTTAGCAAATTCTGAGTGGACTTGTTGAGCAGATTTGAGCAAGTTCTAAGTGGACTTGTTGAGCAGATTGAGCAAGTTCTGAGTGGACTTTTTGAATAAATTTGAGCAAGTTTTGAGTGGCCTTATGGAGTAGAGTTTGGTGCATATTTGAGGCTAGGTTTATACCAGACCAAAGACAGATATAGAGCATATTTCTACTAGATCGAAGGACTATGTTTAGCATAGATTTGAGATGGATCTTTGAAGGTGATAGAGCAGAGAAGACAGTAGTCTCTAGTGGATAAACATCCATCAGCCAGGGTAGTGAGGATAGGTCTTTTGAGTGGAAATAAGAGTCTTCAGTGGAGAGAGATCCACAATCTAGTGTAGTGGAGGTAGTAGTCTTCTAGAGGATTACCAGCCAAAGCAAAGGATAAGAGTTCTCCTATGGATAGAGATCCATGAACTTGATTTAGGGGATCAGCATCTCCTTTGGATAGAGATCCATAAACATTGTAATAGGGAAAGGATTCCCAAGAGATTGATCGAGAAAATTTTAGTGAAATATTTTCTCCATGGAGTAGCCCACATTGGGTGAACCACATAAATTATGGTGTCTCTATTATGTATGGTGTTTTGTGCATTACTTGATTACTACTATTGATATTTTTATCTATTCATTGCATAATATTGATTGAGAAAGAAAATTAAAAAGTGGTCTTATATTGTTCACCCCCCTCTTAATATAAGCTTGTGTTCTTCAATTGGTATCAGAGTGGGTTCCTTAATAAGAGTTTAACAGCATGCAGGAAAATCTACCAAGAACACAATGGATCCTAAGGTGTCCTCAAATAATTCAACACCATTATTTGATGGAAGTGACTATATGTATTGGATTATGATGATGAAGATCTACCTAATGGCACTTGGCAATGAAATTTGGGAATCGGTGGAATTTGGATACGATCCCTTAGTCAATACTCCTACAGATAAGTAAGGTAAGCTTCTACAACACTATAAATCAAAATCAATGAATGCACTTGTGAGAGGTTTGAGTAGAACAGAGTCTATGAAAGTTATGCATTGTCAAATTGAAAAAGAGATGTGGGATAAATTGCAAAATATATATGAATGATATAAAAGTGTTAAGAAAGCAAAGATGTAAAATATCAAAGGACAACTTGAAGCATTAAGAATAAAGGAGAGGAAAATATTAGTGCTTATATAATTTGAATTTATGAGGTTGTTAATGATATGCAAGGGATTGGAATGAAGATTGATGAATCTGATATTTATGATAAAGTATTAATATCTCTTCCAAAAATATTTGGTGAACAGGTTTTTGCTATAGAAGTATCAATGGATGGTGATCCTTTGACAAGAGATAAATTGCTTGGTATGCTCACAATATTTGAGATAAGAACAATATCCTATTCCCCAAAAGAAAGCAGCATTCAAATCAATCAATAAGACAAAGGTTAAGAAGTCAGAATCAAGTAATTAGTCATCTAGTGATGAAGAAGCTAATTACAATAGAAGAGATAAAGATCCCAAAAGATCCAAAGATCTAATATCTGTTAAGTGTTTAAATTGTGGAAATTTTGGACATTTTGTAATAGATTTTCAAGAACAAAAGAACAACAATGGTGAAGAAAAACAGGATCACAGGTACAAGGAATCATAAAGATATAGGCACAAAAAGAAAAGCAAGGATGGACAAAGTAGGCAAGGAAAGAAGTTCTTTCAAATACAAAATAGGAGCTACTATGCGGATAAGGCTAGTAAGTACTCAAGTGATAGTGATGCTAGTTTTTCAGACAATGATAGAGATGAAGTCCTATTTATGATTGAATAAAAAGAGCAAATTAAGAAAAGCACTCTAGTAATTCTCAAGTGTTTTAGATGTGGTAACTTTGAACATCTTGAAAATGATTGTACAATGGATGGTTATAGTTTCAGTGATGATGAATATGAGAATGCACTTGAAGGACAATATGAAAATATTCTAATGGCTTTAGGAGAAGAAGTAAGTGATCCTATAGAAGATAAGCCACATGAAAATAAAGTTTTGGACAAAGGCAAACAAATAGAGGAATATTCAGAAAAGGATGGTTATGATCTTAAGGGAGAACTTATATATGCCCTTGAAATGGTAAAGAAGGTAAGAAAGCAACACTCTAAACTTGAAATTCAGTTTCAAGAATTTGATAAAGAGAGAATATTGTTCATAGAGGATTTAGAAAAAAAAAGGTTCAAGGATAAGTTAGAAGCAAATATCTTGGAATGTGAGACGTTAGCACAAGAAGTGGCACTACTAAAAGAATATTTAGAATTCTCCAAGATCAAGATGAAAGGGTTTAAAATAGCTCAAATAACTTGGATAAGTTCATCAAGACACAAAATACTACATCAAGCAAGACAGGTCTTGGATTTGAATAGGTTCAAAAGAAATGGGAAGGAGAGTCAACTTCAAGTTTTGGAGGAGAAGAAACTTCGGATGAAGATACTTTAGAAGAATACGAGTGTAAAATAAAGTGAGACATCTAAGGATGAGTTGGACAATAAAGAGTTCAACAAAAATAGGAACAATGTACAAAGAAGATACAGATGGAACAACAACCAAAATAGGAGACCAATGAGGTCAAGACAAGGAAACTTCAATGGAAGATGTTTTTCATGTCACGGGTTTTGGCACATGGCTTCACGAGTGTAGGACACATGAAAGATAGGAATATGGGAACAGGACAACCTTTCCATGGGTATTGTTACTCATGTAATCGGTTTTGTCACAATGTAATGAATTGTAGGGTTCATGACGGAAGAGGATATGGATTCACTAGGAGAAATTCTAAGACATTTGCACCTCCAAGGAATAATAACGTTAAGTGTTATAAGTGCAATAATGATGGTCACACAAAAAAATAGTGTAGAGTAGACATTCTAGAAATAGGTATGAATAGGAACAAGAACAAGAACATGAATATAAACAGGAACAGGAACATGAATATTAATAGGAACAGGAATATAAACTGGAATAGGAACAAGAACATGGATATGAATAGGAACAGGAATAGGAATAGAAATGTAGACATGGATAGGTACATGGACATGGATATAAATAGTTAGAGGAATCAAAAAAAATAGATAAGAAGAAAAGAGGATAAAGGTAAATAATAGTACTTTCTAGGAGTAGAAATACTCCCACACTAGAATTAATGACCTCAAAATAAGGTGGGAGATGGGCTAAGCTAAGAGGCTCATTCTTAGTCCCAAGCCCCAAAGGTGACCCTTTTCCATTGATGTAAAAGGGGGAGATATTTGAGTAAGGTGGAGAGATTTTATTTAAGAGAGCATTGAGCTAGGGGGAGCAGAACAAATGAAAAGTCAAGTTTTTAGTAAAGGGAAATTGGGTTACCATCAATGACAAAGGGGAAGATTGTTGTACATTTTGAGCTTATTTAGTTGTCATTGATATCAAGGTGAAAATTCATCATTAATACTATGGAGCACACCATCAATAGCACCAAGAACAATGCAATAAGTTGAATAGAAAGTTGTCAAGGTGAAAATTTGTCATTAATACTATGGAGCACACCATCAATAGCACCGGGAATAATGCAAAGAGTTGAAGAGAAAGTTGGAAAATAATATTTTATGAAGGTTTATGGTAAACCCATGGTGGAAGATTAAAAGGTTTCATTAAAACCATTATAGTTGGAAAAATAATATTTTATGAGGGTTTATGGTAAACCCACGGTGGCAGAATGTATTACATTTAAAGGTTTTAAGTTTAAACCCAAATTTAAAGTTTATAAAAATAATTTATAAAATTTAAATTCCTTAGAATTTAAATAATTTATAAATTATAAATGTGGAAGCGCCGACATCATCAAAGTGGGAGTGTCGATGTCTAAGAAGCAAAGGGAGTTTTGTATATAAATAAATGTAAATGAGGCATTTGAAACTTACCCCTCGACATTATTTTTCATGCCAAAAAAAGAGAAACATTTTTGTGCATTTGCTATTTGTTGAGGAAATAGACAAGAATTTTACTTGTTTTTAGCACCAGGTAAAAGAGATAATTGTGAGAGCATATTGGTTTATTCACATAGGACATTGTGGTCCATTGGCAATGCATGTTTTGTGAAGGCGTTGGGCATTGAGAGGCACGCGATCGATTCATGTGGAGAGGTGTGTCTTGTGCACCAAGGGAAGTTTGTTTTCCACATGGTTTTTACGTGCCAGCTGAGGATAAAGAATATGAAGAGAGCTTAGGATCTTAACCATGTGTCTAGCACACGCGATGGTCAAAGTCATGGCTAGAGTGCTCACAGAGGCACATATCGTGGGTTTGAAACCCATTAAGAGGTAAAGGTAATTTTTGATAATAAATTTTTTTGCCTAAGGTTTTTCTAGAGGAGAATGCGGAGTAATAAGGGTTTGTAAAAAGTTGTGTGTTTGATTTATATTATTGTTGGAGTTATAAAGTTTGAGAAAGGATGTTGATATGATAATTGATTTATATTATTGTTCGAGTTATAAGGTTTGAGAAAGGTTGTTTATTTTATAATTGATTTATATTATTGTTGGATTTATAAGAGTTTGAGAAAGGTTATTGATTCAATAATTTATTTTTATTATTGTGGAGTAATAAGGATTAATGAGAGGTTGTTTTATTGATGAATTATTTATATCTTTGGAATTATAAAGAAAGTTGATTTGATTTTTATCAAAGTTTATCTTGCCATTAAAATAAATTAAAGAGGTTTGAGTTAATTTTTGGTGGATATTAAATTTATTTTATTTGGGATTTTATAAGGTGTTATTGGATAAATATTTCATGTATGTTGATGGTTGTTTTTAAAAGTTGGAGTGATAAGGTGTAATTGAGTATTTACATTATATTGCGAGAAAGATTTATCTTCTAACCTCTTTGAGATTGGCATAGAAGTTGTTGTGGTTGTGGCATATTTATGAGATCCCTTCGTCATCAAGAAAAAGGTATGAGCACATTCTTCCATAGTTGAGTTGATTGATTGGTTTTCTAGAAAATAAGTTTGGAGTGAAAAGGACTTGATTAGGGTTTCCTTTTCGAGAGTGTTTGAGTTAATACTTCAAGGTTTTTAGGAATAAATATTTTTTGTTAAAATCTTGTTTTATAAGTATTGTTGTTGAAGCCATTGGTTGGTTGAAGAAATTGAGTTAGGATTTGAAAAGGACATGAGTATCATTGTTATGTGAAGATAGTTTTATAAGCATTGTTGTTGAAGTAAGTTGGTTGTGCAAAGAACTTGAACTAGGGTTTGAAAAGAACATGAGTATCATTGTTATGTAAGATTTTTTGTTGAGTATTATTAGAAATATTTTGAGTTGGATGATATATACTTGGACTAGGTTTTGTGAGCAAAGGTTGTTTCATTGAGTGATTGGTTGAGTAAAGTTGATTGAGCCTAGTCAAGTGGATGTGTGAAGTGATTGTTCAAGTTCCATTAAATAAACTATTCTATATTCTAATATGAGTTTAAAAGTGATTGAGCATTGAGTATAGAACATATTAGATCTCTAACAATTCTCTCTATGTTTCTATGAGATTTGGACAAGTTCTAAGTGAGCTTGTTGAGCATATTTGGACAAGTTTTGAGTGAGCTTGTTGAGCAGATTTAGACAAGTTACGAGTGGAATTATTGAGCATATTTGAGCAAGTTCTGAGTAGACTTGTTGAGAATATTTGAGCAAGTTTTGAGTGGGCTTGTTGAGCAGATTTGAGCAAGTTCTGAGTGAGCTTGTTGAGAAAAATTGAGCAAGTTCTAAGTGGACTTGTTGAGAATATTTTAGCAAATTCTGAGTGGACTTGTTGAGCAGATTTGAGCAAGTTCTAAGTGG
Organism: Wollemia nobilis; assembly: GCA_028583015.1. NCBI lineage: Eukaryota > Viridiplantae > Streptophyta > Pinopsida > Araucariales > Araucariaceae > Wollemia > Wollemia nobilis. The sequence goes on from JAQPPZ010009158.1 coordinate 7,213, forward strand.
ACTTGTTGAGCAGATTGAGCAAGTTCTGAGTGGACTTTTTGAATAAATTTGAGCAAGTTTTGAGTGGCCTTATGGAGTAGAGTTTGGTGCATATTTGAGGCTAGGTTTATACCAGACCAAAGACAGATATAGAGCATATTTCTACTAGATCGAAGGACTATGTTTAGCATAGATTTGAGATGGATCTTTGAAGGTGATAGAGCAGAGAAGACAGTAGTCTCTAGTGGATAAACATCCATCAGCCAGGGTAGTGAGGATAGGTCTTTTGAGTGGAAATAAGAGTCTTCAGTGGAGAGAGATCCACAATCTAGTGTAGTGGAGGTAGTAGTCTTCTAGAGGATTACCAGCCAAAGCAAAGGATAAGAGTTCTCCTATGGATAGAGATCCATGAACTTGATTTAGGGGATCAGCATCTCCTTTGGATAGAGATCCATAAACATTGTAATAGGGAAAGGATTCCCAAGAGATTGATCGAGAAAATTTTAGTGAAATATTTTCTCCATGGAGTAGCCCACATTGGGTGAACCACATAAATTATGGTGTCTCTATTATGTATGGTGTTTTGTGCATTACTTGATTACTACTATTGATATTTTTATCTATTCATTGCATAATATTGATTGAGAAAGAAAATTAAAAAGTGGTCTTATATTGTTCACCCCCCTCTTAATATAAGCTTGTGTTCTTCAATTGGTATCAGAGCGGGTTCCTTAATAAGAGTTTAACGACATGCAGGAAAATCTACCAAGAACACAATGGATCCTAAGGTGTCCTCAAATAATTCAACACCATTATTTGATGGAAGTGACTATATGTATTGGATTATGATGATGAAGATCTACCTAATGGCACTTGGCAATGAAATTTGGGAATCAGTGGAATTTGGATACGATCCCTTAGTCAATACTCCTACAGATAAGTAAGGTAAGCTTCTACAACACTATAAATCAAAATCAATGAATGCACTTGTGAGAGGTTTGAGTAGAACAGAGTCTATGAAAGTTATGCATTGTCAAATTGAAAAAGAGATGTGGGATAAATTGCAAAATATATATGAATGATATAAAAGTGTTAAGAAAGCAAAGATGTAAAATATCAAAGGACAACTTGAAGCATTAAGAATAAAGGAGAGGAAAATATTAGTGCTTATATAATTTGAATTTATGAGGTTGTTAATGATATGCAAGGGATTGGAATGAAGATTGATGAATCTGATATTTATGATAAAGTATTAATATCTCTTCCAAAAATATTTGGTGAACAGGTTTTTGCTATAGAAGTATCAATGGATGGTGATCCTTTGACAAGAGATAAATTGCTTGGTATGCTCACAATATTTGAGATAAGAACAATATCCTATTCCCCAAAAGAAAGCAGCATTCAAATCAATCAATAAGACAAAGGTTAAGAAGTCAGAATCAAGTAATTAGTCATCTAGTGATGAAGAAGCTAATTACAATAGAAGAGATAAAGATCCCAAAAGATCCAAAGATCTAATATCTGTTAAGTGTTTAAATTGTGGAAATTTTGGACATTTTGTAATAGATTTTCAAGAACAAAAGAACAACAATGGTGAAGAAAAACAGGATCACAGGTACAAGGAATCATAAAGATATAGGCACAAAAAGAAAAGCAAGGATGGACAAAGTAGGCAAGGAAAGAAGTTCTTTCAAATACAAAATAGGAGCTACTATGCGGATAAGGCTAGTAAGTACTCAAGTGATAGTGATGCTAGTTTTTCAGACAATGATAGAGATGAAGTCCTATTTATGATTGAATAAAAAGAGCAAATTAAGAAAAGCACTCTAGTAATTCTCAAGTGTTTTAGATGTGGTAACTTTGAACATCTTGAAAATGATTGTACAATGGATGGTTATAGTTTCAGTGATGATGAATATGAGAATGCACTTGAAGGACAATATGAAAATATTCTAATGGCTTTAGGAGAAGAAGTAAGTGATCCTATAGAAGATAAGCCACATGAAAATAAAGTTTTGGACAAAGGCAAACAAATAGAGGAATATTCAGAAAAGGATGGTTATGATCTTAAGGGAGAACTTATATATGCCCTTGAAATGGTAAAGAAGGTAAGAAAGCAACACTCTAAACTTGAAATTCAGTTTCAAGAATTTGATAAAGAGAGAATATTGTTCATAGAGGATTTAGAAAAAAAAAGGTTCAAGGATAAGTTAGAAGCAAATATCTTGGAATGTGAGACGTTAGCACAAGAAGTGGCACTACTAAAAGAATATTTAGAATTCTCCAAGATCAAGATGAAAGGGTTTAAAATAGCTCAAATAACTTGGATAAGTTCATCAAGACACAAAATACTACATCAAGCAAGACAGGTCTTGGATTTGAATAGGTTCAAAAGAAATGGGAAGGAGAGTCAACTCCAAGTCTTGGAGGAGAAGAAACTTCAGATGAAGATACTTTAGAAGAATACAGTGTAAAATAAAGTGAGACATCTAAGGATGAGTTGGACAATAAAGAGTTCAACAAAAATAGGAACAATGTACAAAGAAGATACAGATGGAACAACAACCAAAATAGGAGACCAATGAGGTCAAGACAAGGAAACTTCAATGGAAGATGTTTTTCATGTCACAGGTTTTGGCACATGGCTTCACAGTGTAGGACACATGAAAGATAGGAATATGGGAACAGACAACCTTTCCATGGGTATTGTTACTCATGTAATCAGTTTTGTCACAATGTAATGAATTGTAGGGTTCATGACAGAAGAGGATATGGATTCACTAGGAGAAATTCTAAGACATTTGCACCTCCAAGGAATAATAACGTTAAGTGTTATAAGTGCAATAATGATGGTCACACAAAAAAATAGTGTAGAGTAGACATTCTAGAAATAGGTATGAATAGGAACAAGAACAAGAACATGAATATAAACAGGAACAGGAACATGAATATTAATAGGAACAGGAATATAAACTGGAATAGGAACAAGAACATGGATATGAATAGGAACAGGAATAGGAATAGAAATGTAGACATGGATAGGTACATGGACATGGATATAAATAGTTAGAGGAATCAAAAAAAATAGATAAGAAGAAAAGAGGATAAAGGTAAATAATAGTACTTTCTAGGAGTAGAAATACTCCCACACTAGAATTAATGACCTCAAAATAAGGTGGGAGATGGGCTAAGCTAAGAGGCTCATTCTTAGTCCCAAGCCCCAAAGGTGACCCTTTTCCATTGATGTAAAAGGGGGAGATATTTGAGTAAGGTGGAGAGATTTTATTTAAGAGAGCATTGAGCTAGGGGGAGCAGAACAAATGAAAAGTCAAGTTTTTAGTAAAGGGAAATTGGGTTACCATCAATGACAAAGGGGAAGATTGTTGTACATTTTGAGCTTATTTAGTTGTCATTGATATCAAGGTGAAAATTCATCATTAATACTATGGAGCACACCATCAATAGCACCAAGAACAATGCAATAAGTTGAATAGAAAGTTGTCAAGGTGAAAATTTGTCATTAATACTATGGAGCACACCATCAATAGCACCAGGAATAATGCAAAGAGTTGAAGAGAAAGTTGGAAAATAATATTTTATGAAGGTTTATGGTAAACCCATGGTGGAAGATTAAAAGGTTTCATTAAAACCATTATAGTTGGAAAAATAATATTTTATGAGGGTTTATGGTAAACCCACGGTGGCAGAATGTATTACATTTAAAGGTTTTAAGTTTAAACCCAAATTTAAAGTTTATAAAAATAATTTATAAAATTTAAATTCCTTAGAATTTAAATAATTTATAAATTATAAATGTGGAAGCGCCGACATCATCAAAGTGGGAGTGTCGATGTCTAAGAAGCAAAGGGAGTTTTGTATATAAATAAATGTAAATGAGGCATTTGAAACTTACCCCTCGACATTATTTTTCATGCCAAAAAAAGAGAAACATTTTTGTGCATTTGCTATTTGTTGAGGAAATAGACAAGAATTTTACTTGTTTTTAGCACCAGGTAAAAGAGATAATTGTGAGAGCATATTGGTTTATTCACATAGGACATTGTGGTCCATTGGCAATGCATGTTTTGTGAAGGCGTTGGGCATTGAGAGGCACGCGATCGATTCATGTGGAGAGGTGTGTCTTGTGCACCAAGGGAAGTTTGTTTTCCACATGGTTTTTACGTGCCAGCTGAGGATAAAGAATATGAAGAGAGCTTAGGATCTTAACCATGTGTCTAGCACACGCGATGGTCAAAGTCATGGCTAGAGTGCTCACAGAGGCACAGATCGTGGGTTTGAAACCCATTAAGAGGTAAAGGTAATTTTTGATAATAAATTTTTTTGCCTAAGGTTTTTCTAGAGGAGAATGCGGAGTAATAAGGGTTTGTAAAAAGTTGTGTGTTTGATTTATATTATTGTTGGAGTTATAAAGTTTGAGAAAGGATGTTGATATGATAATTGATTTATATTATTGTTCGAGTTATAAGGTTTGAGAAAGGTTGTTTATTTTATAATTGATTTATATTATTGTTGGATTTATAAGAGTTTGAGAAAGGTTATTGATTCAATAATTTATTTTTATTATTGTGGAGTAATAAGGATTAATGAGAGGTTGTTTTATTGATGAATTATTTATATCTTTGGAATTATAAAGAAAGTTGATTTGATTTTTATCAAAGTTTATCTTGCCATTAAAATAAATTAAAGAGGTTTGAGTTAATTTTTGGTGGATATTAAATTTATTTTATTTGGGATTTTATAAGGTGTTATTGGATAAATATTTCATGTATGTTGATGGTTGTTTTTAAAAGTTGGAGTGATAAGGTGTAATTGAGTATTTACATTATATTGCGAGAAAGATTTATCTTCTAACCTCTTTGAGATTGGCATAGAAGTTGTTGTGGTTGTGGCATATTTATGAGATCCCTTCGTCATCAAGAAAAAGGTATGAGCACATTCTTCCATAGTTGAGTTGATTGATTGGTTTTCTAGAAAATAAGTTTGGAGTGAAAAGGACTTGATTAGGGTTTCCTTTTCGAGAGTGTTTGAGTTAATACTTCAAGGTTTTTAGGAATAAATATTTTTTGTTAAAATCTTGTTTTATAAGTATTGTTGTTGAAGCCATTGGTTGGTTGAAGAAATTGAGTTAGGATTTGAAAAGGACATGAGTATCATTGTTATGTGAAGATAGTTTTATAAGCATTGTTGTTGAAGTAAGTTGGTTGTGCAAAGAACTTGAACTAGGGTTTGAAAAGAACATGAGTATCATTGTTATGTAAGATTTGTTGTTGAGTATTATTAGAAATATTTTGAGTTGGATGATATATACTTGGACTAGGTTTTGTGAGCAAAGGTTGTTTCATTGAGTGATTGGTTGAGTAAAGTTGATTGAGCCTAGTCAAGTGGATGTGTGAAGTGATTGTTCAAGTTCCATTAAATAAACTATTCTATATTCTAATATGAGTTTAAAAGTGATTGAGCATTGAGTATAGAACATATTAGATCTCTAACAATTCTCTCTATGTTTCTATGAGATTTGGACAAGTTCTAAGTGAGCTTGTTGAGCATATTTGGACAAGTTTTGAGTGAGCTTGTTGAGCAGATTTAGACAAGTTCCGAGTGGAATTATTGAGCATATTTGAGCAAGTTCTGAGTAGACTTGTTGAGAATATTTGAGCAAGTTTTGAGTGGGCTTGTTGAGCAGATTTGAGCAAGTTCTGAGTGAGCTTGTTGAGAAAAATTGAGCAAGTTCTAAGTGGACTTGTTGAGAATATTTGAGCAAGTTTTGAGTGGACTTGTTGAGCAGATTTGAGCAAGTTCTAAGTGGACTTGTTGAGCAGATTGAGCAAGTTCTGAGTGGACTTTTTGAATAAATTTGAGCAAGTTTTGAGTGGCCTTATGGAGTAGAGTTTGGTGCATATTTGAGGCTAGGTTTATACCAGACCAAAGACAGATATAGAGCATATTTCTACTAGATCGAAGGACTATGTTTAGCATAGATTTGAGATGGATCTTTGAAGGTGATAGAGCAGAGAAGACAGTAGTCTCTAGTGGATAAACATCCATCAGCCAGGGTAGTGAGGATAGGTCTTTTGAGTGGAAATAAGAGTCTTCAGTGGAGAGAGATCCACAATCTAGTGTAGTGGAGGTAGTAGTCTTCTAGAGGATTACCAGCCAAAGCAAAGGATAAGAGTTCTCCTATGGATAGAGATCCATGAACTTGATTTAGGGGATCAGCATCTCCTTTGGATAGAGATCCATAAACATTGTAATAGGGAAAGGATTCCCAAGAGATTGATCGAGAAAATTTTAGTGAAATATTTTCTCCATGGAGTAGCCCACATTGGGTGAACCACATAAATTATGGTGTCTCTATTATGTATGGTGTTTTGTGCATTACTTGATTACTACTATTGATATTTTTATCTATTCATTGCATAATATTGATTGAGAAAGAAAATTAAAAAGTGGTCTTATATTGTTCACCCCCCTCTTAATATAAGCTTGTGTTCTTCAATTGGTATCAGAGTGGGTTCCTTAATAAGAGTTTAACAACATGCAGGAAAATCTACCAAGAACACAATGGATCCTAGGGAGGTGTCCTCAAATAATTCAACACCAGTATTTGATGGAAGTGACTATATGTATTGGATTATGATGATGAAGATCTACCTAATGGCACTTGGCAATGAAATTTGGGAATCGATGGAATTTGGATACGATCCCTTAGTCAATACTCCTACAGATAAGTAAGGTAAGCTTCTACAACACTATAAATCAAAATCAATGAATGCACTTGTGAGAGGTTTGAGTAGAACAGAGTCTATGAAAGTTATGCATTGTCAAATTGAAAAAGAGATGTGGGATAAATTGCAAAATATATATGAATGATATAAAAGTGTTAAGAAAGCAAAGATGTAAAATATCAAAGGACAACTTGAAGCATTAAGAATAAAGGAGAGGAAAATATTAGTGCTTATATAATTTGAATTTATGAGGTTGTTAATGATATGCAAGGGATTGGAATGAAGATTGATGAATCTGATATTTATGATAAAGTATTAATATCTCTTCCAAAAATATTTGGTGAACAGGTTTTTGCTATAGAAGTATCAATGGATGGTGATCCTTTGACAAGAGATAAATTGCTTGGTATGCTCACAATATTTGAGATAAGAACAATATCCTATTCCCCAAAAGAAAGCAGCATTCAAATCAATCAATAAGACAAAGGTTAAGAAGTCAGAATCAAGTAATTAGTCATCTAGTGATGAAGAAGCTAATTACAATAGAAGAGATAAAGATCCCAAAAGATCCAAAGATCTAATATCTGTTAAGTGTTTAAATTGTGGAAATTTTGGACATTTTGTAATAGATTTTCAAGAACAAAAGAACAACAATGGTGAAGAAAAACAGGATCACAGGTACAAGGAATCATAAAGATATAGGCACAAAAAGAAAAGCAAGGATGGACAAAGTAGGCAAGGAAAGAAGTTCTTTCAAATACAAAATAGGAGCTACTATGCGGATAAGGCTAGTAAGTACTCAAGTGATAGTGATGCTAGTTTTTCAGACAATGATAGAGATGAAGTCCTATTTATGATTGAATAAAAAGAGCAAATTAAGAAAAGCACTCTAGTAATTCTCAAGTGTTTTAGATGTGGTAACTTTGAACATCTTGAAAATGATTGTACAATGGATGGTTATAGTTTCAGTGATGATGAATATGAGAATGCACTTGAAGGACAATATGAAAATATTCTAATGGCTTTAGGAGAAGAAGTAAGTGATCCTATAGAAGATAAGCCACATGAAAATAAAGTTTTGGACAAAGGCAAACAAATAGAGGAATATTCAGAAAAGGATGGTTATGATCTTAAGGGAGAACTTATATATGCCCTTGAAATGGTAAAGAAGGTAAGAAAGCAACACTCTAAACTTGAAATTCAGTTTCAAGAATTTGATAAAGAGAGAATATTGTTCATAGAGGATTTAGAAAAAAAAAGGTTCAAGGATAAGTTAGAAGCAAATATCTTGGAATGTGAGACGTTAGCACAAGAAGTGGCACTACTAAAAGAATATTTAGAATTCTCCAAGATCAAGATGAAAGGGTTTAAAATAGCTCAAATAACTTGGATAAGTTCATCAAGACACAAAATACTACATCAAGCAAGACAGGTCTTGGATTTGAATAGGTTCAAAAGAAATGGGAAGGAGAGTCAACTCCAAGTCTTGGAGGAGAAGAAACTTCAGATGAAGATACTTTAGAAGAATACAGTGTAAAATAAAGTGAGACATCTAAGGATGAGTTGGACAATAAAGAGTTCAACAAAAATAGGAACAATGTACAAAGAAGATACAGATGGAACAACAACCAAAATAGGAGACCAATGAGGTCAAGACAAGGAAACTTCAATGGAAGATGTTTTTCATGTCACGGGTTTTGGCACATGGCTTCACGAGTGTAGGACACATGAAAGATAGGAATATGGGAACAGACAACCTTTCCATGGGTATTGTTACTCATGTAATCAGTTTTGTCACAATGTAATGAATTGTAGGGTTCATGACAGAAGAGGATATGGATTCACTAGGAGAAATTCTAAGACATTTGCACCTCCAAGGAATAATAACGTTAAGTGTTATAAGTGCAATAATGATGGTCACACAAAAAAATAGTGTAGAGTAGACATTCTAGAAATAGGTATGAATAGGAACAAGAACAAGAACATGAATATAAACAGGAACAGGAACATGAATATTAATAGGAACAGGAATATAAACTGGAATAGGAACAAGAACATGGATATGAATAGGAACAGGAATAGGAATAGAAATGTAGACATGGATAGGTACATGGACATGGATATAAATAGTTAGAGGAATCAAAAAAAATAGATAAGAAGAAAAGAGGATAAAGGTAAATAATAGTACTTTCTAGGAGTAGAAATACTCCCACACTAGAATTAATGACCTCAAAATAAGGTGGGAGATGGGCTAAGCTAAGAGGCTCATTCTTAGTCCCAAGCCCCAAAGGTGACCCTTTTCCATTGATGTAAAAGGGGGAGATATTTGAGTAAGGTGGAGAGATTTTATTTAAGAGAGCATTGAGCTAGGGGGAGCAGAACAAATGAAAAGTCAAGTTTTTAGTAAAGGGAAATTGGGTTACCATCAATGACAAAGGGGAAGATTGTTGTACATTTTGAGCTTATTTAGTTGTCATTGATATCAAGGTGAAAATTCATCATTAATACTATGGAGCACACCATCAATAGCACCAAGAACAATGCAATAAGTTGAATAGAAAGTTGTCAAGGTGAAAATTTGTCATTAATACTATGGAGCACACCATCAATAGCACCGGGAATAATGCAAAGAGTTGAAGAGAAAGTTGGAAAATAATATTTTATGAAGGTTTATGGTAAACCCATGGTGGAAGATTAAAAGGTTTCATTAAAACCATTATAGTTGGAAAAATAATATTTTATGAGGGTTTATGGTAAACCCACGGTGGCAGAATGTATTACATTTAAAGGTTTTAAGTTTAAACCCAAATTTAAAGTTTATAAAAATAATTTATAAAATTTAAATTCCTTAGAATTTAAATAATTTATAAATTATAAATGTGGAAGCACCGACATCATCAAAGTGGGAGTGTCGATGTCTAAGAAGCAAAGGGAGTTTTGTATATAAATAAATGTAAATGAGGCATTTGAAACTTACCCCTCGACATTATTTTTCATGCCAAAAAAAGAGAAACATTTTTGTGCATTTGCTATTTGTTGAGGAAATAGACAAGAATTTTACTTGTTTTTAGCACCAGGTAAAAGAGATAATTGTGAGAGCATATTGGTTTATTCACATAGGACATTGTGGTCCATTGGCAATGCATGTTTTGTGAAGGCATTGGGCATTGAGAGGCACGCGATCGATTCATGTGGAGAGGTGTGTCTTGTGCACCAAGGGAAGTTTGTTTTCCACATGGTTTTTACGTGCCAGCTGAGGATAAAGAATATGAAGAGAGCTTAGGATCTTAACCATGTGTCTAGCACACGCGATGGTCAAAGTCATGGCTAGAGTGCTCACAGAGGCACAGATCGTGGGTTTGAAACCCATTAAGAGGTAAAGGTAATTTTTGATAATAAATTTTTTTGCCTAAGGTTTTTCTAGAGGAGAATGCGGAGTAATAAGGGTTTGTAAAAAGTTGTGTGTTTGATTTATATTATTGTTGGA
>JAQPPZ010009159.1:0-19425 GCA_028583015.1 Wollemia nobilis
GAAAGCACGAGATTCCGGGCAAAGGAAACACTAATTGCAATATAACCAAAATCAAATGCGCTTAAGTCCTAGAAATGTAAAGTGCATGAAATGGAAAAGAAACGCATTGGAATAGACACAAGCAAATGGAGAAAACATAGCCCTTTCATTAATATCCCTTGATCTCTGTTACAATGACGTCTCCTCCCTTTTTGGGGGCTAGGAGCGTTAAAAGAATTCGATTACAATCACTCAATGTTCCTCTTTCCGCGTGCCCACGATTGCAATGGGCGGGCCAAGATGATGCCGTCGCTGATGTCGATGAGTTCTTCACCTCCGCTGCTTCTCCTGCGAACAAAGAAACAACCAAGATGTCAGTAGCACCTGTTGCAAGTGAAAAGTGTTCGTTCTTCTAAAATCATCAAAAGATGCATGCAAACATTTATCTAAAACAATAAACAAAATGATTCTAAACAGCCTGAAAACTTGACAGAAGACAGAAAATGTTACCAGAAGGCCATTGCCACTGAGACAGCTGGCCAATCTGCCTTCAACTGGAATTCGTCCCTGGGTGGGACGATTTTTGACTGCAATTCGTCCCTGGGTGGGACGAATTCTTCTGTGTTGAAGAAGCCGACCTGCTGCTGCTCCAATGTCGATTCCCGAGACCTGCAAAACACCTGCAAACAAGGGGGTTATGTAATTGGGGCCATTTTGGGACGACCCAGATGGTCGGATTCTCCCAATTTGGCCTCTACCCTCGGGAATTTGATCTCGCCACCTGCAAGTCGGTGAAACAACAAAGCGACACAAAACATACTAGAATCTGACCAAAAGTTACGAAATTGCAGCTATGAGTTAACCAAACATAATAACACAAAATGCAACCTAAAAAAAGTAATCTAGAATGCTCTAAAACCTAGAAAGTGCGGGGGTGCCCAAGTGGGCCTCCCACCGTTGGCACTTGATTTCGGCGCCAATCCACTAGGGATGGGCCCAAAACCTCTTAGGATTGGGGGGTCGGCGAATTGGTTGGTTCGGGTGTCCATGTGTTGGATTTAGGTCCGATTCAAGCTTCCAAAAGCCACCCAACAACCTCCCTTGCAAAAGAGATTGGTGGATGTGGGAAGGTGAACCAAAAGGGATGCAAGTGGGTCTTCAACTCGGCAGACACTTCGTTGCTTGAAAACTCCTTCAACTTGTATATTTTGGGTGAGAAAAGTCCCACCTTTTATAGACCCATGGGGTCTCTTTTGGGAGGGAAGCACAAATGCCATGTGTTGGTCATAGGCGCCATGTGGCAGTCTTGTCTTCCCATGAGGGAGGGGAGTCCTCCGTTGACTTGGGCTTTGATAAATGCCTTTTGTGACAGTCTTCTAACGGCCCCTCTGTCCACCTACACACGCGTGCGAGGCAAGAGTCATCAACTGACTATTCCGGGCTGCCACTTGGCCCCATTTGTCTTTTTGCCCGTTAATCTTAGAATTCGTCCCACCCAGGGACGAATTCAGAATTCTTCCTGGGGTGGGACGGATTCTATTTTGAATTCGTCCCTGGGTGAGACGAATACTGGGCAAAGTGTCCAAGTGTGCCAAATTGCTTCTTGACCTTACAAAATTGCTATGAAAGTGGTTAAGACCACTGTTTAACCTCTGAGGGCTGCCCTGGGGGCTGTGTTTGTCAAAGCGATCAGTGTTTGCAGTCACATAATCGGATTGGTGTTGTTTTGGTGTCTACAGATGCCCCTTTTTGGGAAGCGCTGCGGGTGACGCGATCGTTGAGCAAAAAATAGATAACCAAAGCACTAATGATTAGGGTTTCTTGGTAACCTAACCAACTTTTGATGCCCCAAGTATGGAAAGGGCATGCATTCTTGAATCCTTGCTTCTGACGAGCTAAGGAATTTGATTTCAAGTATTAACCTATTTTGGTGAGGTGTGACTTGAACTTAGACATTGATCAGTCATGAACAGGCAAAGGGCGTTTTTATCCTCAGGGGGAACCTTGTGTTCATGATTCACGAAATGCCAAGTGTTTGATTGATTTGATTGTTGCTTGTTTACTGCCCCAAGCGGGAGCGTGATTGTCTTTGTCAATGATTCTTTGAATGCATGTCATTTTCCTTAATTGGGTGTGTGATTGTTGGTTGGTGACTAAGTGTGACTACCCCCTCAAGCGACGAATCGATGAGGGAATGACCTTCGTGAGAGAAGCGACGAGTCGCTTGACCCAAGATGACTTGTGCAAGGGTGCCTTTAGAGGGTTTACCGTTAAGCGTGTGCAATTTTTCCAACATTTGGACCTATTTTTGGTGGGTGTTAACCCTTTTGGTGATGCTGTAATGAGGTGAAATCATCGAAAACCTAACTTCCCGTGGAGCGGTCCGGCTATGATAGCCTTCTTAGGGAGTAGGAGAGCGATAATTTGGACCTCGACATCGATTTTCTTTGCCCGGAGTTTAAGTGCAAGAGCACTTGTGTCCGGCAATGTTTTTTGTTGTTTGTTTTTGTTGAATTTTGTACTATTTTTGAGTGGGTTTTGACCCTTTTGTGATGTCGTTTGGGGATGAAATTGTCTAAAATCCGTCTTCCCGTGGAGCGGTCCGGCTATGGTAGCCTTCTTAGGGAGTATGATAGTGACAATTTGTGACTCCAATGTCGATTTTGTATGCCCTTGTTGTCAGGTGCAGTAGCAATCCTGTCGGGCAATTTTATTGTCTGTTTTTAGTGCATTTTTAGTCATTTTTTGATTTTTGATTTTTTTTTAAGTGCTGGCCTGAATTCGTCCCTGGGTGGGATGAATTCCAGTTGGAGAATTCGTCCCTGGGTGGGACGAGCGCTAATCAGAGCGCTCGTCCCAGTCAAGGACGAATTCCGATGCAAAAGGCCTATTTAATGGCCAAAACTTGATTTTGGGCTCATTTGTGTCATTTTTTTCTTGCGATTTTGGAGCTCTGGGAGGAGGAGGTAATTCTACGAAGCGAAGCGCTGCTGGAATTCTCTCTGCTATCATGAGTGCACACACTGGTTCGAGCGGCGGAGCCGAAGCGAAACCTGTAAGTGTTCCTAGAGTTTATTTTGCTTTTATTTGATGCATTGTTTTTGTGTTGACGCTTTTCAAAACTTTAAGATTTTTTGTGATGTTTTTGTTTAACGGTTAAGGTTAGAAACCCTAGAACTGAAAATTTGATTTGTTTTTTTTTTTTTTTTGTGTTTGTGTTGTTTTTTTTGCTTTGCAGGTTGTTAGGAGCCGGTACCGTGTACCCGCTGCATTTACTGAGGCGCGGTTGGCATTGACCGATGATGACTGGGAATGGCTTGATGCCCTTGGGCTCAAGCAGGTGGCTCGACTGGAGCCTATGGTTTCGGATCAGGCCTATCTGACGGCCCTGATCAAGCTTTGGGATCCGCGGACCAATACTTTCCATCTCCCGATAGGGGAGATGACTGTGACTCTTGAGGACGTCTATCGTTTGCTTCGGATTTCGATAGATGGTCTGCCTATTAGGACATCGTCGTTTGATCAGCGGACTGCTATACTTACGAGATGTTTTGGGCATGGGGGGCAGTTGGGTGTAGCAAACCCAGTGGAGACAACCGAGGTGGATTGCCAGGCTGGCGGGATTTTGGTTAGCCTGGTGGCAGGAGAGGGGGGTGTTAGGAGTGAGGCACGCATTCTTGATGGGCCTCATTTCTAACATTCTTCTCCCTGATTCGTCAGGCGCGAGGTTCCCGTGGAACCTGCTTGGATTTGGTGTGGCAGTTGGTAGAGTGCCCGATAGAGGCACCGTTGATTCTGAGATGGGGACGAGACTTTGTTGGCACAGACTCTACGGGGAGGCTGTACGGGGTCCGCTGTCGACAGCGGAAGGGTGTCGATTGCAATTTTTTTGTTGCAGTTCTGGGGTTGGCAGCACATAGGTGTTGAGAGGCCTACCGGGTTACCGTGGATGACTCGGGCGGTGATGGAGGATGAGGAGATTGGTTATGCAGCTTTGTGGCGGTGGTCTACGGAGCAGGGGCAGAGTCGGCGATGGGCAGGTGCCATTGAGCACTACACTGATGCCTTTTCTCGGCTCACTCCAGGGGAGGTGTTTTGGCATCCCTATCGGGACTGTCCAGCCTGGCCTGAGGCTGGAGAGTGGCTCCGACGGGTATGGAGGGAGCGGTGGTTGACTGGGCGGCACGGGACGGAGCATGAGTTCTTTTCGTACCACCGGGTTACACGACAGTTTGGGGTGCGCCAGGGGTTGCCTGGTGAGCCCGTGGTCTATCGATGGTGGGGAGATGAGAGAGGATTAGAGCCACCGATCATTGCTCCATTGGGCGAGGAGTCCGATGCAGTGATTGAGGTCCCGGATGTGGATGACATCGGGACTACCACTGAGTATGACTCGTGGTGGGTACTACGGCGTTGGAGAGGAGAGGGGCCACTGGGAGGTGCGGAGGCGGTAGTGGAGGATGCTGAGGCAGCAGGGGGTGATTGGGGGGGTCCATTGGATGATGCGGACATGGTGGATGTGGGAGATGAGGATGTGGACTTGGGTGTTCTGGAGCAGCCGGACATGCAGGATGTGGAGGAGCAGTGGGAGCTCGAGCAGGCTACTGTCCCCGCGAGTCCTATGCATCCGACAGATACGAGAGGAGGTGGGGTCGGATGTAGGCATTGAGATTGCACGACTGACAGAGCTGCTGCGGATGCGGGATCTGGAGTTGGGGGATGCGAGGCGGGAGCTGGGGGATGCGCGGTAGGAGAGGGATCTTCTGCGGGCTCAGTTGGCAGAGCGGGATAGAGTTTTGGCGCAGCGCGATGATGCATTGTCTATCTATCATCGGCGAGAGGCAGAGTGGTGTCCGTACTCGGATAGACTTGGAGAGGGAGGTCATCCGCCTTGGTGGGCGGCTACCTGAGCCTTCGATCGGTGGATCTTCACGACAGACAAGGGATAGTCTGGTCGAGCAGTCAGCATCATCTCGTCGCAGGCGGTTAGATGAGGGGGGTGGTAGCAGGCATGATGCGGGGGCTAGTAGTAGCCGCCCTGCGAGGTCCCGTAGGACCCACACCACGGGGGTAGTTCCCGTCGCACCGATCCTGTGTGATCATGGTGGTCGACGCCTTAGGTTGGGTTTTTGGATATGATTGCGGGGTCTGAGGACCGGTTTTGTAGCCTACGGGCATATTTTTTGTATATATATATATATATATATATACCGGTTTTATTTTTGGTTTTGTACATGTGATGATGTGATTTTTGTTATGCATGTTTATTCATTTTGATGAATGCAGATGTTATGATGAATGTAAATGTTTTTGATGTCTATGTGATATGCGAGGTGAAATGGATGAATGACATTTGTGGTGATTGCACTATAGGCTGTTTAAGAAGCTCTTTATTTACATGGTTTTTCTTTTTTTTTGTATTTTCTGATGGTATCATAAGGATGATAAGTAGCGTGAGATGGTTTTGGAATGAATGTAAGGTTTTCTGAGATTCAGTCAGTTTTAACTCACCATCCATGATTGTACTTTATCTTACAAGACTTTTTGACCAAGGTATGAATCGGACTTGTTTTTGACCCAGTTATTTTTCACATCCCTGTGTGTGCAATTGAGTTCATTTAGTGGTATTTGTTAGGATACCGCCAGTGCCAGATGGGCTTTCAACCGAACCTGTACTGAGGATCACCTAATTAGCTCCACGAATTCCTTTGTTGTATGTACTAAGATTAATCTGCGGTGTAATCCAGGATGCCATAAGCTAGCTCATCCACATGCAAACATTGATCTGTACGCAAGTTAATGTGACAGATATATCGTCATGCGGGAGGTTTACTTCTGTTACCGATAGGCTATCAACCAAATTGGTACTGAAGCTTGCCTTATGACCTATAGAATGCTGAGAGTTCCAGGGATTCAAGGTCAACTCCCTTCTTTTCTTCAATTGTATTGGGATACTTGCTCATTGTAGTGATGAGATCACTGTTTATTTTGATTTGTTTTTCTTTCGAGCAAGGGATTGGGGTTATGGAGTGACCAAAATCACTGTTGTTTGTGCCTTTTGATGTGTGCACTTGTAGGTTGT
The DNA here is from genome assembly GCA_028583015.1 of Wollemia nobilis. Taxonomy (NCBI): domain Eukaryota; kingdom Viridiplantae; phylum Streptophyta; class Pinopsida; order Araucariales; family Araucariaceae; genus Wollemia; species Wollemia nobilis. The sequence goes on from JAQPPZ010009159.1 coordinate 6,062, forward strand.
CAAATATTGGAGTTTTGACATTTTGCAAATTTTTGATGTTTTGCAACTATTGAGAACTTTAGGGATTCTTAGGGAATTGGGTAGGGAGGATGCTTGTCCTTTTGCCAACTCTTAGCATTCTTGGGGTCATTCGCACGGGGGGATGAGCAAGATAACCGTTTCGCTTATGGTGACCTGGATTACTACGCAGGTTTCATCTTTCGTTCACACAACTCGGGAATTGTTTTATGTGTTTTAATTTGTGTTGGGATGTTACGTAACAAGGTGTATTTCAAGTATGACTCTACCTTCGTAAAATCTGTTCGACTTGATACATTACATGGCTAAAGAGCAAAATGATGACTGAATCACTGAAACTCTTGATACATTAAAAGACCACTGACTCTAGTGTGGTAAAAGTAATGCATGGTGTTTTTGTTGTTTTTGTAAAATGGAACAATGTGGAACAAGATGGACTAGTAGAGCAATTGCAGCCTATGGTGCCTTTGACCTATACGACCACAAATATGCAATGTATGGATGCAATGCTTAATGCAGCTACATATTTTTGTATTTTTGATGGATTGATTTTTGTGAATATGAATATGAGGTGCGAGAAGAGCTCTCGATTGATGAATTTGAGTATGCCTAGAAATGAGATGCAAATTTTTGTTGTTTTTGATTGTTTTTTATTTTTGACCAAGTGATTGTGGACATCATTGGAGACTTTTGGTGACCAAGTGATTGCGATAATCCTTGGAGCTTTTTAGGTTTTGACCAAGAGATTGCGATAATCCTTGGAGCTTTTTGGGTGACCAAGAATTTGTGATAATCCTTGGAGCTTTTTAGTGTGACCAAGAGATTGCGATAATCCTTGGAGCTTTTTGGGTGACCAAGAGATTGCGATAATCCTTGGAGCTTTTTGTGTGACCAAGAGATTGCGATAATCCTTGGAGATTTTTGGTGTGACCAAGAGATTGCGATAATCCTTGGAGCTTTTTTTGGGTGACCAAGAGATTGCGATAATCCTTGGAGCTTTTTGGATTTGACCAAGTGATTGCGATAATCCTTGGAGCTTTTTGGGTTGACCAAGAGATTGCGATAATCCTTGGAGCTTTTTGGGTGACCAAGTGATTGCGATAATCCTTGGAGCTTTTTGGGTGACCAAGTGATTGCGATAATCCTTGGAGCTTTTGGGGTGACCAAGTGATTGCGATAATCCTTGGAGCTTTTTGGGTGACCAAGTGATTGCGATAATCCTTGGAGCTTTTTGGGTGACCAAGTGATTGCGATAATCCTTGGAGCTTTTTGGGAGTGACCAAGAGATTGCGATAATCCTTGGAGCTTTTTGGGTTTGACCAAGTGATTGCGATAATCCTTGGAGCTTTTTGGGTGACCAAGTGATTGCGATAATCCTTGGAGCTTTTGGGGTGACCAAGTGATTGCGATAATCCTTGGAGCTTTTTGGGTGACCAAGTGATTGCGATAATCCTTGGAGCTTTTTGGGTGACCAAGTGATTGCGATAATCCTTGGAGCTTTTTGGGGTGACCAAGTGATTGCGATAATCCTTGGAGCATTTTGGGTTTGAATTATGGTTCTTTAGGGGATAGAGGTACCCCCAGCTTGATGGTCTTTGCACTTCGGATCCGGCTCTAGAGGTATGGGCATGAATGGATCGGCCCTATGCACGGAGATGAGGACAGGGTCCGCCCGCGGCACTGATGTTGCTATGATGTCTCTTGGTGGAAGTTGCTCTTTGTGTGCCCAACGTGGCGGATGTAATGCTTGGTCCCACTGTGGTGGGTTAACGCGCCACTCATGCCCTAGTATTATGTTTATCTGTTGACATGCTTCCTCAAATTTTATGGGATGTCGATGTTGTCTTATGTGATTGTTGTGGGCTATCTCTGTTTCATCCTCACCTTCGACCAGTGAGTACAGCTCATCAGAATCTGGAGATTCCGAGACATGGAGGACTGCATCATCGGGTAGCCCTATGGTTAAAGGTTGATCCTCTTTGAAAGGAGCTTCATGTAAGTTGGGCCTTGGGAGCTCCAAAATCTTGGTCTCTACCGACTCTAAGTGCTCTAGCACTTTGCATGTATCGGGGGATTTGAACTCCTCCTCTTTGGTTGGTTCTTGTTGAGGAACTTGGGGCCTATGGAGGGGTGGCCTGATGGCACCCCCCATGCCTTGGTAGGGCTTTTCATCCCGCTCTTCTTCTTGCTCTGATTCCTTAGAGGCTTCTTGATGAATTTCTAAGGGTGGCCCATAAACCTGGGTGGATGTCTGAGGAAGGCACCCATCATTGGTTATAGGAGCGGCCTCCCGCTCATGTCTAGGAGGCATCGGGGGTGGTGCTCAAAATAAAGCCCACTCAGAGGTGTGGGGGAGCATTTGATGAGGTCGCGATGACCCGTCTTGCCCCCATGGGTTGTGCCCCTCATAATGTTTTGTCTTATGTGTGTGAGGGGTTGGAGTCTTCTCCGGTAGTTTATAGCGCAACTTATCCGCTTTGCGCCCTCTTATAATTCTCCTAACCCTCCACCCCCTTTCTTTCGTAACTCATCCATTTCGCGTTGCATGCGCTCTCTATCCAAGCGGTGTCGATACTCCATCTCCTGATGACTTTGTTTAAGCCGCGTGATTCGGGCTTGGCGGGTGGCATGTCTGGCGACTATCGGGTCAGTTCGGTCTACCCTATTTTTCTCAGGAGGTTCGAATGTTTCTCCTATGTGTTGGCCTCGATCTTGATGATCTAAAATTTCAATGGGTCGCTTCCCTCTGTCGATGTAGGCGGCATGTACTTGAGGCCGCATTGTTTGTTGTCCTCGAGGAATGCGATGATTTTCCTCGTACTCCCTTTCATGTTGGCTCTCCTGCATAGTGTGTTGGAACAACTCATCCTTCTAGCGCTGAAGGTGCTCTTTGTTAATATAGTATAGTTCCTCTAAATGTAGTCGCTCTAGTCGCTCTAGCTCAAGTTGCGTGAATTGCATTTGGCGTGCGACGTGCTTGACAGATTCTAAGATGGTTGGTCCTGTCGCCTCATGTCTAGAAGGCCTAGATGCCTCTCCTAGATATTTTCGATCGTAGTGATCCAAGATCTCTATAGGTGACCTCCCTTTGTTGGGGGTAGCGGCATTCCCTCGGGGCTTTGGCCTCAGTGAGTGGTCCTGATAGATAGCAGGTGTAGAGGCATATTGCTCCCGCACTGTATATTGCTCTCGAGGAAGGTAGGGGTCTTCCTCTTGCTCTCTTTCATAAGTGAAAAAGGGACGGATGGAGTTAGTTCGCCCCGCCTGAGGAGCCTTGTGCTCTAGATTTTTCTTTGTAGTCCTGACAACTAGAGGGGGTGAAGGAGGGATAATGTAATCATGTGGTTCCTCCCGTCGAACCCTATGTTGACCTAGCGCTTCATCGCGTGGTGACCGCTCATAGCGAGCATCTAAGGGAGCTCTCCTATGGATGTACCCCTCATGGGAGGGTGTGTGTTGAATGCTATGCTGAACAGGAGTGCTCCTCGAAGAGGTGTCCCTGTAGTCCCTTTCCTTTAAGGTGTGGAGGGGACTGCCTTGTGTGTTAGGTCACCAAGGTGGTATGACCAAATCCTTGGGATTGTAACGGAGATGACTCATGCCTCCTTGGACATTCCCCATAGCCTCCGCCCGTGATTGGGCTTGGCTACGGGTGAGCACCATGACGATGTCTCTCTAAAAACCCTAAAAATTGAAATGAGTCAGATGGGGCCCAAAATTGGCGTGCGCATCCCTATTATAGTAGATAAGACAAAAATGAAGTTTCAAGTCCTATCTCTGAATACATTAGGAGATATTGACATCCGAACAGCTCAAAAAGTGCAAAAAAATGCGTGCCCAATTTTAAAACCTAATTTCGGGGCACTAGATGATGGAATTTGGCCCCAAAAACTGACTTTTCTGGGCAAATAGGATTCTAGGGAATTATATTTGTTTAAAATTATCCCAACTAACTCCCTGTAAAATTTCAAGTCAATCGGAGCTACGGTTGAGAAGTTATGGCCCCGGCAAGATGCACTAAAATTTAGGGAAAAATACAAGATTTCCCATATTTTGTTGGATGGTCCTGCATCACTTATGGGCACATTTGGGGTGCTCTTGGGTTGACCAAAGGGTTCATGGACACCTTTGGGACATTTTGGAGTGACCAAGCGATTACGGGAATCCTTGGAGCTTTTGGAGAAAATGACAAAATGCGTAGATTTTTATCTTTTGTTTATGATGATTTTTTTTTTTTTGTCTACACTAAGCAAAATTGAACACACGCATACACAAACCGTGATTATCTCTTTTAAGGATTATTGGTGTGCCCTAAACTGGTTTAGTGCATTTTGATGTTTTGTTTTGTTTTTGTAGGTTTTGAAGAACGTTTAAATGCATTATGACGGCTCATATAACTCCCAAAACGGTCGCCCCTTCAATATACCAACCAGGCCGATATACCAACCTCTCTATATACCCGCCCTTACGAGAGGGAGACTATAGGTACGTGAGAGCAGAAGGTACATGGTACGTAGGCGAGTACGGAAGGGGGATTGTCTTGTTAATGGCACCTACCATAGAAAACTTATCCTCGCGCGCATGGGAATCACCCCAGCGACACTCGGTCTGCTTTCGTCAGGATTTACGCCTAACAACAGTTGACAATCGGGAAATGGATGCAAAGCTAAGCCAAGGTGGTGATGAACCCACCGTTGGTCTTGCTCAAGGGCTGGGGTCTTACGACCAGCTCCTTGGTTTAAAATTGTTTCGTGAAGTGTGTGGGATTCATTTTATTTAGCGAAAATGAAACAAGCATAAATGACTTTCCTTAGGCAATGCAGGATAAAATGAAAACAGTCAAAGAAACAGAAACAGAAACAAAAATTTTAACAGAGATTATAAAAATCCCTACCTCTTCTCTGCCTGCTCCAGTTGCTTCTGAATTTCTGCTCTGAAAATCCGTAGGCAGGAATTCGTCCCTCTAGGAGACGAATTACAGAACAGAATTCGTCCCTCCCAGAGACGAATTTGAATTCGTCTCAGGGTCAGACGAATTGCAGTTAAGAATTCGTAACAGTAAGAGACGAATAGCAGTCTGCAACAAAAAAAATGTACCTATCAAGCACAAAACACAAAACTTTGATCAATTTTCTGTGATTTTAAAAACTAGGGAACAGGGTCCCACCGTGATCGCCACTGAAAGCACGAGATTCCGGGCAAAGGAAACACTAATTGCGATATAACCAAAATCAAATGCGCTTAAGTCCTAGAAACGTAAAGTGCATGAAATGGAAAAGAAACGCATTGGAAGAGACACAAGCAAATGGAGAAAACACAGCCCTTTCATTAATATCCCTTGATCTCTGTTACAATGACGTCTCCTCCCTTTTTGGGGGCTAGGAGCGTTAAAAGAATTCGATTACAATCACTCAATGTTCCTCTTTCCGCGTGCCCACGATTGCAATGGGCGGGCCAAGATGATGCCGTCGCTGATGTCGATGAGTTCTTCACCTCCGCTGCTTCTCCTACGAACAAAGAAACAACCAAGATGTCAGTAGCACCTGCTGCAAGTGAAAAGTGTTCGTTCTTCTAAAATCATCAAAAGATGCATGCAAACATTTATCTAAAACAGTAAACAAAATGATTCTAAACAACCTGAAAACTTGACAGAAGACAGAAAATGTTACCAGAAGGCCATTGCCACTGAGACAGCTGGCCAATCTGCCTTCAACTAGAATTCGTCCCTGGGTGGGACGATTTTTGACTGCAATTCGTCCCTGGGTGGGACGAATTCTTCTGTGTTGAAGAAGCCGACCTGCTGCTGCTCCAATGTCGATTCTCGAGACCTACAAAATGCCTGCAAACAAGGGGGTTATGTAATTGGGGCCATTTTGGGACGACCCAGATGGTCGGATTCTCCCAATTTGGCCTCTACCCTCGGGAATTTGATCTCGCCACCTGCAAGTCAGTGAAACAACAAAGCGACACAAAACATACTAGAATCGACCAAAAGTTACGAAATTGCAGCTATGAGTTAACCAAACATAATAACACAAAATGCAACCTAAAAAAAGTAATCTAGAATGCTCTAAAACCTAGAAAGTGCGGGGGTGCCCAAGTGGGCCTCCCACCGTTGGCACTTGATTTCGGCGCCAATCCACTAGGGATGGGCCCAAAACCTCTTAGGATTGGGGGGTCGGCGAATTGGTTGGTTCAGGTGTCCATGTGTTGGATTTAGGTCCGATTCAAGCTTCCAAAAGCCACCCAACAACCTCCCTTGCAAAAGAGATTGGTGGATGTGGGAAGGTGAACCAAAAGGGATGCAAGTGGGTCTTCAACTCGGCAGCACTTCGTTGCTTGAAAACTCCTTCAACCTGTATATTTTGGGTGAGAAAAGTCCCACCTTTTATAGACCCATGGGGTCTCTTTTGGGAGGGAAGCACAAATGCCATGTGTTGGTCATAGGCGCCATGTGGCGATCTTGTCTTCCCATGAGGGAGGGGAGTCCTCCGTTGACTTGGGCTTTGATAAATGCCTTTTGTGACAGTCTTCTAACGGCCCCTCTGTCCACCTACACATGCGTGCGAGGCAGGAGTCATCAACTGATTGTTCTGGGCTGCCACTTGGCACCATTTGTCTTTTTGCCCGTTAAGCTTAGAATTCGTCCCACCTAGGGACGGATTCAGAATTCGTCCTGGGGTGGGACGGATTCTATTTTGAATTCGTCCCTGGGTGAGACGAATACTGGGCAAAGTGTCCAAGTGTGCCAAATTGCTTCTTGACCTTACAAAATTGCTATGAAAGTGGTTAAGACCACTTGTTTAACCTCTGAGGGCTGCCCTGGGGGCTGTGTTTGTCAAAGCGATCAGTGTTTGCAGTCACATAATCGGATTGGTGCTGTTTTGGTGTCTACAAGTTCAAATATCTATTGACAACTCAACATATAAGATCGATACCTTGAATTTGATGTCTCTTACTATATAATAGATATATATACTCTAGATATCTAAGTTGGTAGCATTGATTGACAACATTATTTTTGCACTAACATAAAATAAAATTTTATATATTGGTATTTTAGTCTAAATGATAATTTAGGAGAGTATATTTTCAAATAAGGTGATGCCCAAAAATTATGGGTGAAAATGGTGTTAAAAAATACTTACTTAATATTTTCATGTAACATAAGGAGGATTTTTTGTGCCTCTAGTATTTGGAGTCTCTCTTTCACTTTTTAATTTCAACTCCATGTAAAATTTTAAGCTTTTCATAATGATCATAAGCAGAAAATATATTTTTAATAAAATATTAACTAATATTTTAATTGATATCAATATTGATAAAAGCATTTGTAAGTATACATTTTAATAAAAATCTTAAAAAATATTCAGTGAGTTTACATAGGTTTTTATGAGGGGCTTGGAACTATCAAAGAGATTCCAATACCCTTAGAACTATAGTAAGTTTGCATCTTAATAAAAATCTAAATTTTAGTTCCCAAGAAAAATAAAATTTAAATAATATAAAGGTTAATATTTATATGCACCTTGAGGCTCAAGATGTGGTGACACATACAACTATGTGAACAAACTTGTGATATAAAATGAGTTATGTTTCTCAATCATTCATTAAACTATTCTACAATATAAACTCTCCCAAATGATAAAATATTTTATATTGATAATGCAATACTATAGAATTCAAGACTTATGTAATAGAATTGGCAATGATATAAATTATCAATACATGAGGTTTATGTTTCGATGTGATTCCCTTCATTGAACACCCAAGAGTTATTTTTATTATTCTAATTCAAATATTATTAATTAACTATGTCAAGCCTCATTACTTTGCTAATGTATAATACTAAGAAACATATCTAGCAATGTCTTGACTCACCATGTAAATTTATTGGGCAGATATCCAATAGGATTATCAACATCAACTCCAAGTGAATATGATCATTATAATTTATGAAATCATTGATGTGTACCTACCTTAATAACAATAATAATTAGCATAAATCGATTATATTTTAATCTCATGTAGGGCATTAAAACACCAAGTTAATAAAATTATCAATGATAACTATAAGAAACATCATACAGACATGAAAGTGCTAGATGGTCCCAAAAGTATTGTATGGATGCAAAAGAACCATACACTAATAAAAACATAAAATATATGTGAAAGCACAATATGGATGCTCATCCATACAAACAATGTAATTAAAAAAATATATATTAGGAGTCATGAAATTCAAGGACTTAGCTTGAGATATATGGATTAATAAATCATCGACATATGTAGCAAAATTGTAAGAGAAATCTGTAAAGTAGAAAGATTGGATTCACAATCTAGCTTGTCAGTCCCATAATTTTCAATCTAGTATCTTACTACAATATTGGACCAAAAAGTAAACTAAGTATATGTTGGAGGCTAGACATTTTTTAGTGTTTACATCACTATAAGTAGTGAAAAACTTTGACATATCAATGGGGTAAGATAAAAAAATTGGCTATATAAAACTCAAGGTCAAAATTGTTTCGATCATGATATCATCATAAGGAATAAAAAATACTTGCAAGAAGAATATCTACCTAACCATATACCTAGATGGTGGATATAAAAAAATGTAGAATAATGAATCTAACATCCAATATTTTTTCTAAAGGAGGAATGCAAACCTTGGATAAGGCAAGAACTTAATATTTTATTGGATCATATTTTGAAGAGGTAAACATCATCATAGAAGCTACTAAAGTTTACATCTTGACACACCATACAACTTATTCCCAACTTGATTTCTAAGATAATTGATGTTAGCAATAGAGAAACAAAAATTTGATAACAAAAATAAAGACTAAAGTTATCCATTTTAGGTGGAATCAAGTCTATAAAAAAATATATTGAATGCTCTCCAATTGCACACTTGCCCCCACATAGCTAGACTATTCATCAAGTAGAGTGGTAAAAAGTAGATCTATAAAGTACATATTAAAGCAATTTGAGGCACATGGCTACCAAGCTCCTAGGAGAGATCAAAATCAACCATATCAGCTCAACCACTTCATTTTAATCATACTAGAATGAGTTGGAAAGGAAATTTCATATTTTAGACTTTTTTGTTAGACCTAAAATCAATTTTTGTAACAACCATTATGTGTTAACAAGAATGTAATGTAAACATACATATACTTATATGTAGATAATTCTAAGTATTAACTATTTATCTTTTGTAATTGCATAAGTTGTATGACGATTGTACTATGTGCCTTTGAATAAATATTAAGTTGTTGTTTGACCTCTCTCTAAAATTATTGTAGAAAATATATGTATGCTATTATTATTGTTAAATATTTTGGTTAAGGTTGCAGGAATAGCATGTTATTTTGCTATTTGGATATCTCCTTGGATTCTTGTTTTTTTTTATCTCTAGAATGTTTGGTAATGTATAGGCTTATTTGATTAAATTCTCTATAATATTAAATGATAGTTGGTCTACTACGTATTTTGATTGAGTTTAGAGTGTGATAATATCATACCTTATGTCTCTTGATATTATTTAATCCTATCCATTTTAAATTATATCTTGTAACCCAACATATCTGTTTCTTTAGTATACAAATCCCTTTTGTTAGTTTAGCTAGTACTAGAGGAATTAACCTATTTCAAGGGCTAATATGAAAACCTTTCTTTAGTCTTCCAATATTGACTAAGTTCTTGTGGGTGCAACTCATCCACTTAGGTAGGTTTTTAACTAATAGTTTTAGCACACTCAGTGAGACACAAATCCCACCTCCATGATTGGATATAATCTTGGTGATATTCTACTCTAATGGATCATACTCACAATCACCTAGTAATTCCATTAAAATAATATATTCTTAAGGAACCTACATGCCATTTAATATATAGGCTTATGATCACTAGATCAAGAGCCAAAAAAGCATGATATACCTATGCAATTGTTTGAGTTACCACCACTAATATTCAAAAGACATGGGTCTTTTGAATCTCCTCTATAAACCCCTATAGAGAGTGTAGGTTCAACATATTTTAGCTCCCCAATATCCTTTCATTCTATGAGATCTAAAAAACTGGCTTAGCCTCCTCCTCAATAAAATTTTATTTATTGAAACAACATTGGACCACTCAATCTTGTAAATCAAAATCCAATTCTCTAGGTAACATTAAAATCTTTTCCAACTTCTGATAGTATTAGGAAAATAATATATAAACATTATAAAGATATTATCTCTTTGGCTACCATTCACAATATCCAAGATGATGTCATGATAGGAATTTTAGTGTTGCCATTCAAAAGTAAGGTATTACACTTGTACCAAACCCTATGATATGGAAGCATTAATTCATGGATCAGTTTGTTGGAATATTTTTCCTAGAATTGAATGAGTTAGGAAACCTATTTTTATTTATAAATCAATTTATTACTATTCAAAGGTATCCTTAGGAGGAAGTAATGGGTTTTAATATTAGATTCAGTAGAACCTTGAGTAGAGTTCCACATGAACTTAAGCAAATATTTTCTCAAGAAATCATCTACTATCTTAATGATTTCAACCCATATTTGGGCTTACAAATATTCCAATCCAATGTGATAGAATTTTATATCAAACTTTCATATCTATAGAAAATGATCTAATTATTATAAAAAACGTAAAGGAAATAGCCTCCTCTGGAGATTGAACTAGTTAGATTATGTTCTGACCCAGTCTTTCAATATTGGCAAAGTCTTGGGCGTAAACGTAACCAAAGACATATTTTGCTCTAATAGTGCTTTATAATATTAAATGACAATTGGTCTACTAGTCATTTTGAATGATTTTAGAATGTGATAAACTGATACCTTATGTCTCTTGATGTTATTTAATGTTAACCATTTTAAATTCTATCTTCTAACTCTACATATCTCTTTCTTTAGTCTACAAATCCCTTTTGTTAGTTTAGCTAGTACCAGAGGAATTGACCTATTTAAAAGGCTAATCTAAAAACCTTTCTTTAATCTTCCAATATTGGCTAAGGTCTTGTGGGTGCAACTCATCCACTTAGGTAGGTTTTGAACTAATTATTTTAGCACACTCAATGAGACACAAATTCCACCTTCTTGATTGGATATAATTTTGGTGATATTCTACTCTAATATATCATATTCACAATCACCTAGAAATTCCATTAAAATAAAATATTCTTAAGGAAACCATATGTGATGAGGACACATAGACACAGGGAATGAATAACATAGAAACACAGTAACACAGAGAATCACTCAAGATTTTTCTTTCATTAAAATTACCAAAGCAAATTTTTACAATTCTAGCCAACAGGCGTAGTTTCTCGTTTCCAGCCCCTGCCATTCCTTAATGCACTCCCTATTTCTATAACCATGTCTAGGCCTCTTTCAAAGTTCCAACCATCTAGGCCATTAATGACCCACCTGCCAGAATGCATCCTGCCTCACTGAGCCTTTACATATTTCCCTATCTAGCATCTACCACTGGGTTAGCCATGGAAACCTGCATTGATGAGCCGTCTGACCTCTGGGCGCAGTATTCGAATGGCTTCCATGCTCAGCAAGATTATCGAGCAAGAAATCATGCATTAATGAGGCCCTGATCACCTCGGAAAACACCATCTAGGAATGCGGCTTTTTCAAACAGATAACCAGCAGTATGTCATGATATCGTGACATGTCGTGATATCGTGACATTTTTCTTCCTTGTTGCCTTTCTCTCCTTCGGGTCACGATATCGCAACATTTTCCTTCCTTGCAACATTTCTTTTCTTCAGGTTGGGATATCACGACATGTCACGATATCGCAACATTCTTCCTTCCTTGCAACATTTCTTTTCTTTGGGTCGCGATATCGCGACATGTCATGATATCATGACATTTTCCTTTCTCGCTGCCTCCCCCTCCTTTAGGTCGTGATGTCGTGACATGTCATGATATCATGACATTTTTCTTTCTTGTTGTCTTCCTCTCCTTCGGGTCGCGATATCGTGACATGTCATGATATCATGACATTTTTCTTTCTGGATCTTCTGTCTTTCTTTTGGTCACAAAATCGTGACATGTCGCGATATTGTGACATCTGGATTTGTGCTACCTTTTCGCCTTTTTTGGGTCACGAAATCGTGACATGTCACGATATCGCGATAATTTTCTACTTGGCTTTCTTTCCGTCCCTTCGGTCATGATTTTACGACATGTCACGAAATCATGACATCTTCTCTGCTGGCCCCTATTGTCTTCCTTCGGTCACGATTTTGCGACATGTCACGAAATCGTGACATTTTCTCATCTGGATTTTCCCTTGTTCTTTCGGTCGCCATTTCATGACATGTCATGAAATCACGACATCTTCTTCGCTGGCCCCTCTTGTCTTCCTTCGGTTGTCATGAAATCATGACATTTTCTTGTCTGGCCTTTCCCTTGTTCTTTCAGTCATGATTTCGTGACATGTCGTGAAATCGTGACATCTTTCTCCTCTGGCCATTCCTGTGTCCTTTTGGTCATGAAATCATGACACTTTTCCTCCCTTGTGCCTTCTTTTGTCTTCTGGTCGTAATTTCGCGACATGTCACGATATCACAACATTCTTGCTCCGCGTCTTCTCTCTTCTTCCTGAGCTGCAAAAATGTGACATGTCACAATATCGTGACACTTTTCTCTATCGTGATATCATGACATCGAGGCAAACACTTAAAATTTTTTTTGTTGATGCAGAATTCCTCTACTGCCACCGGATGCTCCTACATCAGAAAATCGGGGTGGATTGAGAAGTGACCTTCACTTCTATGTTGTTCTATCACCTTCTCACAACTTGCAAAATATTCAACCTCTCCAACATCCACTCTCATTGTTGTCAACAACCTCTTTTCATCCATCCCCTTCAGCAAATAGATCCTAGCGCTGCTACATACCCTTTCGCCTGCCTCCTTCAAGGGCTTCAGCTTATGGCACACTCCATTCTTTGTCATTGAGTAAGTGTTGGTGCGACCATCATGCACTGCACACCGATCAAACTACCATGGCCTTTCCAACAACAAATGACAAGCATCCATAGGCAGGATGTCACATTGGACCTCATCACAGTAATTCCCAATATTAAATTTGACCAAGGACTTTCACTGACAAATTTCCTAGGGTCCTTCTGTAACCACGCAATCCGGTATGGATGCGGGTGTCTCCTCCTCTCTAGATGTAACTTAGCAACCATTTATTCAAAGACCAAGTTATCAGTACTACCATTATCTATAATCACATTATAGACCTTACCCAAACTTCTGCACCTTGTGCGGAAAAGGATCCTCCTCTGGTCTAATCCTTTCTCCTCATT
>JAQPPZ010009160.1:0-18543 GCA_028583015.1 Wollemia nobilis
CGGCTATGTTACGTCGCAGCTGATAGGCCTGCAAGGCGCTGTCAGCCCTGTCGTGGCTGATAGGCCGACGACTCTGTCAGACCTACCGCAGCTAACAGGCCTGTAGGGCTCTGTCAGACCTACCGTGGCTGACAGGCCGGTAGGACAGTCCGTCCGCCTACACGAACTACAGGCGCAAACGTTGACACGCCACACAGCCGACGGAACGTCGACTGTGCCGCGTCCGCTGCCAATAGCCGGCAGGCGCTGTCATGCCTGCCAAATTTGACAGGCGTCAGCGTCCTGCCTGGTTCTTGATTGGCCGGGCAGCCTGCCGCCTATACACAACCATGAGGCTGCAACCGCCTGCCTTTTTGGGGCCTACTGCTCCTCAGGCACAGAAATCATTGTACCTGCAAGATTGTTTTACCACCTAGGAAAGCATGTAACAACAAGCAATAAACTGGGAGTTGACAACTAGCCTTACCTCAAGAAGCATGCAACAGTGGTTCAAAATTTCATGCACCAGCAGGTGGAGTGCAGTTTCGGCAAGACCAAGGGTAAAAATTGTAATTTTTTTTAATTTTACTATTCTAAGGTTTTGCATGTAATTTTTATTTTTTATTAATTTAATTTTTAATAACTTAATTAAATTAATTAATCTTTGATTAATTACAATTTAATTTTTAATTAAGTTATTTTTAAATTAATAAAGTATAAATTGTAAATCTTAGGTTAGTTTCAATTTTTAAATTTTGAGCCTTAGGAGCATTTTTCAAATTCAGGGCACACCATTGTAACAAGGAACCTTCAAATTTTCCTTGATTTTTTAGTGCTTTTCCCTTTTACTCTTGGCTTATACCCGATCTCACATGGCTTCTGACTTGGCTACCCAAGTGGCAAAACTTGCACATGTTGTAAATGCTTTAGCAGATAAAGCTAATGATACTACCATGGTAGAAGTTCTTGGTAACCTTGCAATGAAGGTAAATGATATTTCTCTCCACAATGCTTCAACTTCTGCTCAGGATTCTCGCCTGAGAGTTCGTTGTGAAGTACCACTTTATGATGGATCCCGAAACCCTAAAGTCTTGAATAGTTGGATTCTTGACATGAGTTCATGGTTTTCTTATACTCAAATTTCAGATGAGGATATGGTTCCATATGCTAAGCTAAAACTTTCTGGTTTAGCTAAAGTACTTATTGAAAGAAAAAGAGGCCATGATGAACTCACTTCATGGGATGAGCTTGTAGATTGTCTTAAGACCAATTTTTATCCTTCCAATTATTCTAAGGAATTGGTCATTAAATGGTTTCGATTTCAACAAAGTACTAATATGAATGTGCAGGAATATATCTTTCAATTCAACAGGTACATGATACTTTTGAATGTGGAGGAAGATATTAAAGCTTTGATTCTCAAATTTCAAAGTGGTTTGTTGGAACATTTGTATAGGGAAATTATGTTTGTTTCTATGGAAACATTGGATTCAGTTTTCAACTAGGCGCAACTTGCGGAGGACAATTTTAAGGCGCATTCGCAGGCATTCCGCGCACCTGCTACTCAAGTGGTTGCAAAATCATCAAAAGGGAATAATTATTTCTCACAAAAGAAGAATTTTGCTCAAAAGAAGAATGTTTCTTCTCCATCTCCTTCTTCTCCTTCTCCTTCCCCTTCCGCTTCTACTCCTTCTTCTTCTTCTTCTTCCAAACCTTCTTCTTCTTCTAAAAATTTTTGTAACTATTGTAAGAAGAAAGGTCATGAAAAAGCTGATTTTTTTAAGATTAAAAAGAAGAGTTTAGTCATCACTACTCAAGAGGAGGATGCTTCCAAAGGTCCCCTTGAGTCAGTAGGAGAAAGTAGAGTATACACGGAATTACGAGGTAAGCTCAATGAGGTTACCTTGGTAAATGTAAGTTCATCAGGGGGCGCTCGTGATGCTTTGTTCATCACTCGAGCTCATTTGCTCCATAATTTTGCAACATATTGTATAGTGGATAATGGCTCGCAGAAAAATCTAATTGCGAGGTCCATTGTCGAGCGATTGAAGTTACCTATGGAGCCTCATCCTCAACCTTATTCTTTGGGTTGGAAGGATAGTGGAAGGGGCTCCGAAATCACTCACACTTGCACATTAAAATTTTCACTTGGCCCACATTTCATAGATCAAGTCACTTGTGATGTGACTCCTATGGATTGTTGTGGGATTTTTCTTGGACAACCTTTTTAGTATGATAGGAGAGTTGTTTATGATGCTTTCAAAAGAACCTACACACTTCAAAAATATGGTTAGGTCTTTCTCATTAAAAGCACCAACACTCCTAACATCATTCTAAATTCCAAGAAAACAAAAAGAGTAATTAAAAAAGGTGGTGACGTTGCTCTAATTTTCATTCGCTCTCAAAATACTCCTACATCCACATCCATTCCAAAGCAAAACTCTTCAATGGATAAAATATTGCAAAATTACTCACACATATTTTAGGAGCCAAAGTCTCTTCCTCCAATTCGCACAATTAATCACAACATTGAAATCATTCCTGGTTCTTCACTACCTAATGCTCCCATGTATAGACAATCTATTTTGCAAAATGAAGAAATAAAAAGGCAAATAGAAGATTTGTTGTCTAAGGGTTTCATTAAAGAAAGTACTTCTGCTTGTGCCTCACCTATTTTGTTGGTTCTTAAAAAATATGGCACTTGGAGATTGTGCATTGATTTTCATGCTTTGAACATAATTTCTATAAAAAATAGATATCCACTACCACGCATTGATGATTTATTAGATCAGCTCCAAGGAGCTAAGTTCTTTTCAAAAATAGATCTCAAAAAGTGGATATCATCAAGTGCGTGTCCAAGGTGAGGATACATGGAAAACTTTTAAAATGAATATGGGCCTCTTTGAAAGGTTGGTCATGCCCTTCGGTCTTACTAATGCTCCTACAACCTTCATGAGGTTGATGAATGATGTATTTCATGATGTACTTGACAAATTTATAATAATATATCTTGATGATATATTGATATTCTCAAAAACTTGGGAGGAACACCTTGGGCATATCCATCATACACTTGATATTCTTGCGAAGAATCAATTATATGCCAATTCTTCCAAGTGTTCTTTTGGCAATACTTCAGTTTCCTACCTTGGTTATGTGATTAGTGAAAGTGGAATTCAGGTAGATCCCACAAAAGTTGATGTTTTACTTAAGTGGTCCCCTCCTTCAAATCTCACTGAGTTAAGGAGTTTCCTAGGACTTGCAAATTTTTATCGCAAGTTCATTCCTCAATATTCCACTCTTGCAGCTCCATTGCATTATCTCACTAAGTCTAAAGTTCCATTTCATTGGGAGAAAAGCCAAGAGATTGCCTTTGAGAAACTCAAAAAGAAACTTTGTACAGAACCTATGTTAACTTTACCTGACCTCTCTCAACCTTTTGAGATTGAAACGGATGCCTCTAAAGTTGCCTTAGGAGCTGTGCTCAAACATAATGGTCATCCAGTTGCTTATCATTCAGAAACTTTTTCTACTGCTAAGTTGAACTATTCTACATATGACAAAGAGTTGTATGCATTAGTTCAAGCTATCAAGTACTGGAGACATTATCTTTTGGGAAAATATACAGTAGTACACACTGATCATATGCCTCTCAAGTTTTTACAATCTCAAAGTAAAATTAAAGAGTCAAGACATATGAAGTGGGCCTCTTACCTCCAACAATTTCACTTGGTGATCAAGTACAAAAATGGGAAGAGTAATACTGTTACTGATTGTTTGAGTAGACCTCCTGTCGCTCTTTCCTTAACAGTTATGTCCACTTCACACTTGGGATTTCAGACTTGTCCTAATCAATATTCACAAGATCCTGATTTTGGGAAAATATTTGAGCAAGTGAGTAAGCCTTCTTCTTCCAATTTGCGTCCTTTCCAATATTTCTACATCAAAGAAGGACTTCTTTACAAATTGGATAAGGTTTGTGTTCCTTGTGAGCCTAGAGTGTCACTTCTTAAGGAAGCTTATTCTACACTTTATGGTGGTCACTTTGGGAAGCACAAAACATTTCATCCCTTGCAAAGTGTTTTCTACTGGCCTAAAATGCAGAGGGATGTGTTGAGATTTCTCAAATAGTGTGCAGTTTGTTGTCGCTCAAAACCAGCTAACAGGAAGTTTGGCTTAGGCATGCCTTTTCCCATTCCTTCCCGTCCTTGGGAAAGAATTTCCATGGATTTGGTTAGTGGTTTTCCCATGACAGTGCAACAACATTATTGTGTGTTCGTGGTGGTTGACATATTCAGTAAGATAGCTAAGTTTATTCCATGCCGCAAGACAAGTTCTGCAGCAGACTTAGACCAATTATTCTTTGAGAGCATTTGGTGTTCCTTTGGTCTGCCTACCAGCATTATATCAGATCATGATTCACGCTTTGTGGGTCACTTTGGGCATTCTTTGTGGAAAATTTTGGGAGTTTCCATTAACTTTTCCATCGCCTATCATCCGTAGTTCGATGGGCAGACTGAAGTGGTAAACCGTACCCTTGTGCAAAGTTTACGAATCTATCATCACACTTCACTAGCAAAGTGGGACTTGAGTCTCACTCATATTGAACATGCCTACAATAGGGCCCTACATTCTTCTATAGGTCACTCACCTTTTGAGGTTTGTATGGGATTTTAGCCCTTGGCACCTTATGAGTTACCTTTGTCTTTGCCTTCTCCTATCACTTCACATCTTCAGAAGGAGCAAGACAAGGCACACTCATTTATTCAGCACTTGCACAATCTTCAATCAAAGGTGGTTGAAATTTTGCAAAAGACACAGCAGCAGCAGAAAAAGTCCATGGATCGACATCACACTCCTCATCCATTTCAGGTTGGTGACAAAGTTTAGTTGCATCTTGACAAGCGACATTTTACTGATAAGACTCATAGTAAAATCAAACCGATTCACTATGGGCCTTATACTATTCTTCAACGAGTGTCCGAGAAAGCTTTTTGCCTTGATCTTCCCCCACACTTGGGAATTCATGACGTTGTCAATGTAGATATTTTGAAGTTGTACTTTGACTCTACATTGGAGACCGCACCAGATATCAGTCATCCTATGGACGTAGTTCCTAATTCTCAGTTACCATTGGATTTTGATCAGATCTATGACACGAAGACTCGACAGACTCGCTAGGGGTCTACCACCTCATATCTTGTGGCTCGACGAGGACA
Organism: Wollemia nobilis; assembly: GCA_028583015.1. Lineage (NCBI taxonomy): Eukaryota > Viridiplantae > Streptophyta > Pinopsida > Araucariales > Araucariaceae > Wollemia > Wollemia nobilis. The sequence continues at coordinate 5,199 of JAQPPZ010009160.1, forward strand.
ACTACCGCATCAGGCTCGTTGGATTTCTTTTCATCAAATGTCCCGTGACTTTCCTACTCTTTTGAAAGCATTGGATGCCAATGCTTCTATTGTGGTGAGGCATGATGAGGATTGATGTTTGATCACTCATATGACCCCTCTAGTAGTTCCTAGCTAGGTTTGCATAGTTTATTTCTTGCAAATTAATAATTGTAAGTGAGTCTCCTTCTCACATGCACTTGTGGGCACTATTTATCTTCTAGTTGTCATTTAGGAGTGTTAGTTAGGAAGTGTGAACTCAAAGTAGGAAGTGTGTACTTTAAGATAGCTAAAATGGATCTTATAGTTAGCATTATTCATTTCTTCTTAACTTAGAAGTTACATGCATTCTCCTTTGCACTTTTGTAGCTTATGGTTAAGAATATTGGATCAAATCCATGATTTGATGGGTTTGGTTATGTATTTTGGGCCATTAGAGCCTATATAATGAGTTTGTAAATAATATGAAGTTAGTTGGATTTTCAATCATTTTCACAAGGTAACTTTCAGAAGGGAGGATCTTCATCCAAAGGAAAAGGGAAACAACCTCCACAAAAAGAGAAGAAGTATTGCAAAATATGTGATATGGATAACCATGACACCAATAGGTGTTGTTTCTAGATCTAACTCTAGATCAACCTTCCACACGCAGCATGACTTAGCAGATGAGAGCACCCATTGTAGGAATTGATTATGAAGAGAATTTTGCACCCATTGCAAGAATGACTACCATTCATGTACTTTATGCTATGGTAGCTTAGTTTAGGTGGAAGTTACATCATATGGATATCAAAAGTACCTTCTTGAATGGTGAATTGCAAGAATAAGTGTATATGATCCAACCAAAAGGATTTATGGTTGAAGGCCAAGAGAAAAAAGTTTATAAGTTGGTTAAATCCTTGTATGGGTTAAAACAAGCTCCATGATCTTGGTACATCAAAATGGACAGTCACCTATTGCAGTATGGATTCAAAAGAAGTCCTTCAGATTTTAATATCTATATCAAGAATAATGGTTCTGACATAGTGATTCTAGTACTTTATGTGGATGATCTGATCATTACTAGAAGTTCAGAGAACATGATAGATGCAGTGAAAGATGACTTGAAATAATCATTTAAGATGATAGATCTAGGAATTCTTCACTATTGTCTTGGTTTAGAAGTGGAACAAAAGAAAAATCATATCAAAGTGACACAAAAGAAGTATGCCAAGACATTGATTGAAAAATATCACATGACTAATTACAAGTCGAAAGCAACTCCAATGGAACCAGGGCTTAAATTATCGTGATATGATACTTCTCCATAGGTAGATGGTACTCTCTATCGCCAAATGATTGAGAGTCTTATATATCTTACAAATACCAGGTCAAGTATCAGTTTTGTTGTGGGTTATCTTTCAAGGTTCATGTACAAACCTAAGGTCCAATGGAAAGTAGCAAAATGAGTTCTTAATTATGTTTGTGGCAGTACAAAATATGGCATGGAGTACAAGAAGAATGATAATTTATTCTTACAAGGATACATGGGCTTAGTTTATGTTGAATACATTGATGATCAGAAATCCACTTATGGATATATTTTCTATCTTGGATATGGACATGTATCTTGGCACAGTAAGAAGCAGCAAGTGGTTGCTTTATCTTCTATATAGGCAAAATGTCATGCAACACATGGATCCGTCTACGTGGTGATATGGTTGAGTTGCATTATTTCAAGTATGGATCTTCCAAAGAAACTTCCAATTCACTTGTTTTATGACAACCAAGGTGTTTTGAAGCTTGTCAAGAATCCAATGTTTCATGAATGTACCAAAAACATTGACACTCAATTTCATTTCATTCGAGATGAAGTTCCAAGACACAAGATACAGGTCCAGTACATTTACACCAATGAACAGGTTGTAGATATTTTCACTAAGGCACTTAGACGTGTCAAATTTAAATTATTTTACAACACACTTTGTATGTCCATATAATGTAATAAGGGGGGATGTTAGCATAAACTATAGTTTATACATATTTTATTACATTATTCATAATAATAGCGCATTGTCTCAATGTCAAGTGCTTTGTTGCATTATGGTGGTTATTCAGTTGCACGAACTACCATGTTGTTACATAAACTGCATAGTTCATTGTTGATCATGTATTATTTATCCATCCTATTAAAATGCAATGGTTAATGATTTGCTCGTCCAATAATGCAATTTTTTTTACTGATATATAAAGATAAAAAGGGACCCCTAGGCGAGGTGGTGTTAGGATTGATGGATAAGCTAAATATCATTCGATGTCATAAAAAGCCTTCTGAAATTCTTTGGTCCATGAAAATATGATCCTATTTTGTAACAGGTGATTGAATGACCTACATTTATCTAAGAGTTGTGTGATGAAGTGATAGATTGATTGGATATTTCCTTGTAAGCTACACAACTCCTTCAAGTTTGTTGGGGGAGGCATTTCCATAATGGTCTTGACCTTATTTAGATCCACTTCAATGCCATGCTTGGACATAATGAACCCTAAAATTTTACCTGATGTAACTCCGAAAACACATTTCTTAGGGTTCAACCTCACGTTATGCTCGAGAAGTCAGTCAATATTTTTCCAATACATCAATGTGATCCATACATGTTTTATATTTGGCTATCAAGTCATCTACATAGTCTTCAACAATATTATGCATACAATCATAAAATATGTATGTCATGGCATGTTGGTATGTAGCTCCTACATTTTTGAGACCAAATGACATCACCTTGTAGCAAAAATTTTCCCAAGGCGTTGTAAATGTTGTTTTGTGTTGGTCATTAGGATTAATTCAAATTTGGTTATATACTAAAAAACCATCCATTAAAGAAAGCATTTCATGGCTTGTAGTAGCATCTATGAGAGCGCCAATGTTTGGTAAAGGAAATTCATCCTTATGACACACTTTATTGAGATATCGAAAGTCGGTGCAAATACGAATCATCCTGTTGGACTTGCAAATGGGTACCATGTTTGAAAGCCACTTGGGGTAGTCAATGAGTTGAATGAAACCCCATTCTAACAACTTCTAAAGTTCTTCCTTGACCATGAGGGCTATAGTAGGATGTAACTTTCTTAACTTTTGCTTAATCGGCTTGGCATCAAGACCCAAGGTGAGGTTGTGAACTACATTAGGATTAAGACTAGGCATATCTTTATAGGATCATGTAAATATGCCCTTATTTCTCATGAGCAAGTCTATAAATCACTCTTTCTCTTTGACAAATATACTTTCTCAAAGTTTTACAATTTATGGGTGGTCTGTGTCTGTGCTTAGGTTCACATATATAGTGCCTTCAATTGCCATGTGTGAGCCTTCTTCTAGTTTATGGGGCATCATGATTAAATGAATGACATAAGTGACATTATCGAACTCTTTTGGCATAATATTTTCCATTTTAGCATGAAAAATAGAAGAAGCAGAGGGTGAATGTGAAGGCAAATATTGTGAGGGAATGTAAGCGATAGAGGCTCTTAACAATTCATTCAAAAGGATGAACTTAGAAATGGATGGGGGTGAAGATATTTGATCCACATCGATGAGGTTTATGTCAATAGGAATTAGTTTTACCAAATCATATGGATTGCGAAGGCATGTCATCAAGTCAACAAAAATCATGTTAACTTGGTGGAAAAATGGTGGCTGCGATGTGGAGGGTAGTTTTTTCCATTCCCACTCTTGGGGAAGCAACTACCCTAGAATTGATGAATGAATCTTATGTCTTTGAGGTTTCCAAGGTGGTGGTGGTGGTTCAATAGGTGGCCCGACTTGCTCCTTCGAAAGAAGCACATGAAATATGGGTTGATATATGGGAAACATTCTAAGGTAGAACTCATCTTATTTGGTGAAAGGCACAATGGGAATTGACTCTTCTTCAGAGTTATCGGAGGTGATAGAGTGCATGTCATCTTCCTCGTAATAGTCTTTATCAAATTTGTTATCAAAAATATCGTCAATCATGGTAACTTGTGGTCGCATTTACAAAAAAACATCATACTCATCCCCACTATTATCAATATCTTCATCTTCCTCACCAATCTCTTCAAGATCTATAGTGAGTCATTGAAATGTTTTTTCTAAAGAGGAAGTGGAATATTGTGGCCTATATCCTATACCAAAGAGATCATACGCCTCTCAATAGTGAGATTCAAGGATATTGTGAATGCCCTATTCATGTCATCCTAAGCCATATCCCTACTAGTTAACCCAATGAAAGTATCTCATTGGAAAATTTGGGTTGAACATATATTCTATATTAGCACAAAATTATCATCTGGGTTCATCAAGAGGGAGTGGATTAGACGAAGAATCGATTCCCCCATAAACAAAGTTAATTTTATTTGAAGCTGAACCCATGCTATAAACTATACCTATGGCTAAAGGTGAGTCATGTGGATGACCGCAGTTTCTAACAGTCTCAATAGTAGGCGGTGTGATTACAACATATTGAACCACATACTCACTAATGCTAAGATTAACAATATGGACTACAACTTGTGTGGGTGTTGATGTGGATGAAAGGTGCAGAGGTAGAAGGGTCAAATATGACTTAAGGCTCAGGTGGGGAAAATGTGTATATTATAATTACATCTCATGGATAGATAAATCGATCTGTGCAATTTTGGCTAGTTGAAGTGAAGGTGGATTTGGCTGAATGGATTAGATAAGGATTACGGGCTCAAAATAAGATAGGATGATGGATGATGTTTATGAAATTGATGGTGTGAATGATGAGTGATGGTTGATGATTGGTGATGTGAATGATGTGGAGGCTTTTTCCCCTTATGTAGATGTTTGATGCAATGATTGGACCTGAAAAAATGTAAATGGTGTAGGTTGTGATGAAGAGTGAGATGTGGAAAGAATGTGATGAGATGTTGAAGTGGAAGCCTGATTTAGGTTGGTGATGGAAGTTCCTCTGGAATGTGTGCTTTGGATGATGTGTTTGTGTTTGAGGTGGATCTAGTGGTGAGTGGAGTGATGGATAGATGAGTGGATGAGAGTGATGGTTCATATGGATTTGATATCAAATTGCAGTACTTAAATGGTTTAGTATCGACTGGGATGTAGTGGACCTTTCCCTCATGCACATATTTCAAACATTGGTGTAATTTTGAGGGAACACATTTCATGTCTCTAATCCAAGGGCAACCAAGAAGTATGTTATAAGCCATGGCTCCCTCTAGAATATGGAACATAATGTGGATAGTCTTAACTCCCACTGTTATAGGTAGGATAACTATTATGACTATAGGACATAGGGCATCACTGAATACCCACAAGGTGAAGGTTGATTTTGTGATATGTGAATATGGGAGGTTAAGGTGCTGAAGTGTTGTGGTGGTGATGATATTGATAGAGGAACCAATGTCGATTAGCACTCACTTAAATGGTTTCTGATATATAAGAGTAAGGATATGCAATGGAGGATCTTGTGACTCTGATGATATTGTATTGATTATAGAATCATAAAATGTAATTAAGGACTCTATGCATATTTGAACACTTCCCACAAATTTGTTAAAGGTATTGGGGTCTTGAGTCTAAACTTCAATGGACTTTAGGATGTCCATCAATACCTCTCTATGTGGGGGAGATTGTTGTATGAGATCATAAATTGACAACTTGGCTAAGGCCAACTTGAGGCTATGCATCAACCGACTCCTTAGTGTGATGGTCTTGGTGGTTGGTTTTGGAGATGAATTTATGGTGGTGGATTGGTGTGATTCGATTGTATAGGCACAATGGATGATGACACCATAGAAGGAAGTACCATTGGTGTTGGTTTATTTTATTTTTGTGTTCGATTGGTATTCCTTTGACTTTGGGTTACTATGTGGATAACACCCACAAAACCTTGGTATTGTTGTACATTGTGTATATGGTTGACTTGATTAGGGGTAACTGTAGAAGTTGATACCCCTGTTGTTTGTTGTGTTGCCTCATGATTAGGCAGTGGTGTCTAATAAATATTAAGGTTTTGTTTTTGTTGTACCAAAGGGTTGTCAATATTTATAGTCCCCTTTTCTATCATATCTTGGACTATATCTTTGAACGAATAACAATTACTAATATTATGACCTTTATGATGATGAAAGGTGCAATATTGATACTCCTTAAAGTTTTTGCCATGTTTGATAGGGTCATCAGGTTTAATTTGTGGTAGTATAATCATTTGTGCCTCATACAACCATTGAAAAATATTGGTGAGTGGCTCGGGTAATGGGATGTAATTACAGGCTAGTCGAGTATACTATTGGTGTTGACGATTATCTACAGGTGGAGCATGGTTATGCAATTTTTGTGGTGGTGGAACCATTTGATATGTTGGTTGTTGTGAGGGGTATTGAAGTTGTACTTGAGATTGTTGAGTTTGCATTGGTGATTGGCTCAAGACCACTTGATTGACTTGACCAATTTTGACTAGCCCTGGTTATTTTCCCTTGATTTTTTATTTTGCCATTCTTTCTTTTTAAGTTTTATCTTACCCTCTTGAATTTTAATTTCTTCAATGACACAGGCTTGGGCAAGTGCTTCCTCAAATGTTCGATATTGTTGCAATTTTAGCAAAAATACGATGGGTTTTGAACAACTTCTGGTGAACATTCTTGTAAGTTCTGCCATAAAAAGGGTGAATGGAAATTTAGTAATAACTGCCCTCTAGCGGTTTCTAAAATCATACATCAACTCATATTCAAATTTTTGTAATTTGAATAAGTTAATGAGTGTAGTTTTCTTTCTAATATTTAGAGAGAAACGCTCTAGGAATTGGTCTACCAATTGCTCAAAAGTATAAATGCTATGGTGTGGCAAATGGTTGTACCAATCTAAAGCATCCCCTAAAATTTTTGAGGGAAATTTTGAAGCATTAAGGGGTCATTCTCTTGTATTTTGAAACATGCATGGATGAACCCGCTTACATGCTCTTTGGGGTCCTCATCCCCTTTAAATCGATTAAAATTTTGTAAGGTGAAATCTGTTGGATAGGGTGGCAATGATACCGAATAATGGATTAGATGATTGACCAAATGTCTTAGGGTTGGTTTTTGGTATATCATGCCAGGCATTTGCATAGCCAAGCTCTCAATTTGATTTTATAGAAATTAGAACTTGGGATCCTCCAATGGTGCTTGGAAGCCCTAGTTTGCTTGGTAGGTGTACGTGGGTGGGGTTTGTTGAATGGTGAATTGTTGTGGTGATATGAGATTTCGGTTGACTAAGGAATTGATGTGAGTGGGTATTTGATGATGTTGAATGTTTTGCTAGAATTTATTGTGGAGTGATTGATGTGAATGAGGTGGGGGTTGCTGATGATGGGGAGTTGGAAGGATTGTTGTGTGTTGAGCTAGTGAGGTAATAATGTTGTTAAGTGGATGGGTGGGTATGGTTATTGTGGGTTTTTGAGACACCTAGGATGGATTTTGACTAAAAAAATATATTTTGATTCGAGGTGGGCTAATTATTGAAATCTACCACCTATGACTGGTATTGTGATGTGGGGTGAACACTTTGATTAGAACTACCTACAAGCAATTGCTATAAATGTTGCAATTTTGGTTGTATATCAATCACAGATGGGGGTTGCATAGTTGCATGGGTGGTAGAAGTTTACATATGATGAGTGGCCATGACATGAGTCAAGGTTGGTGGGGGATAAGTTGCAAAGGAAATTGCAATTGAATGAGGAATGACATGGTGCATAGGATCAATGTATCCTGCTGACATAGGTGGAATGGAGGTTGGCACTTGCAAAGCACCACTAGTCTGCTCCTTAAAGAGTGGGTTAGAATAAATGGTGGTATGGGTGGAAGTAATTGATATGTATGGGTTGAATAACTATGGTGGATTTTGGTTTAGGGATGTTGGTTTGAAGAGGGGGTTAATAAAGGAGTGGTTAGTGTTTTTAGGGTGTGAATGGGTGGATTCTTGTTAAAAGGTAGGAATAGGTGGTATGGTAAGTTATAGAAAATATGGGAAGGTCAAACTCACATAGGCTCTGACAATGTTAAGATTTATGCAGGTGATGTGGTTATCAGTAGGTGTGGATGGTTTAGTGCGAGGAGTCCTAGGTATGGGGCCATGGACAACCCTCTACATCATATTGATGTTTGAAGTAGGTATTATATTGGAAGGTCTCGTAGACAAGTTGAGATGCATAATCTATGACACACCAACTTGGTCAACCATAAAAGTGACTGGGGTATGGGAGGTTTGAGCGAAATGCTCCATGGGTGAAGGTGGCTGGCTTTCGGGTAACTAGTTCAAAAATTTGGTTTGAGTTTGGGTCAATACCATAAGCTAAGAAAGAAACGAATGTGTAGGGTATGTGTTTGTGAAGATGTGAGATCTATTTATAAATCAAACAAACAATCACACCAAGAAAATAAGAATTTTTAATTTTTGCAATGTTTAAATTTGATTTTTTTTTAAAGTTTTTTATAGTTTTTGTGTGCTTTATGTAAACCCTAAGCTTAGAAAACTATGTAAGGTGGGTGGTGTAATGAATCTAAAAATGTGTATTCGCACCTATCCATATGATGAAGGATAAATCATGAATGACTAAAAGAGCTTCCTAGATGAGGCTTGGCGATGGGTGTAACCTAGGGGAACAAAATACTTCTTTGAGAGAGATCACACTATCTAGTACCATGCTACCAACCCATCTAGGCTTTCACTTCACCCTCGTGCAAGCTTGGGCATAAAAAACAACTAATATTTTACAAATTATTAAGCCCCAATAATGAAGGACATCTAACCTTGATTACCTTGAGCTAACCTCAAGAGTAACTAGTTTCTTGGTGATGAAGTCCAAGAAACTATTGTACTAACTAGGGCTTAATTCTAGGGCTTGAATAACGGTTGGTGATGAAATCCAACTCGTTCAAGAGGTTTTCCTCACACTTGTCATGCAACAATGTGGAATATTTTAGATGTGCAAAGTGTGTGAGATGTTTCATTTTTTATTTTCTATGGTTTTTATAAAAATAAAGTACAAAACTACCCTAAGATGTAAATATACTATGCAATTATAATTTCTTACCTATAAATACAATAAAAAAACACAAAAGTAGACAAAAAGGTAAAACAGATAAAAACCCTAACTTAAATGCAATAAATAAGCTCCAAATAGGCCCTAGAATGATTTTGAAACATAAATCTAGATGTAGAGGTGCATCTAGGATTGAGAATATGTAGAGCTACATTTGCTCATATATAGAGTTGCATATGCTCAAATGCAAGATCACGTTTTGAGTTAACCAAACATATATCTACATATCTAACTGTCTATCAAAAATAAAATAGGCTAAATCTATAACCCTAATGTGACTTAAGATGCTCTCTAGAATGTAAATTTATCCCTAGATACAACTAGTATGATTTTTACAACTTAAAAAGATAAAGATGCCCTAAAATGTTATCTTATTTTGGATTTTTAGAAAAACACTTGAAATACCTACAAAAACCCTAAAATACTTATAAAATGCTTGATCTACTACCTACACTAAAAATAGATATAGAAATATCCCTCCCTGGGAGTGGTTGTAGCAGATGATCTCCTTGGGGGAGATCCTTCTCCACTTTCTGCGCCCCTCCCAGCCGGCTAGGGTTTCCTTGGTTGATTTTTTGGCCTGGTGCTTCCCAGGGATCCCTGTTTGTTTGGGGATCCCTTCCCTTTTTTCCCTCAGGCTTCCCCCTGGGGTTTTTTGCAGGTTATTCGTGTGGATTCGGTCCCCTACGTTTCTTTGGGTGGTGGGGGTGATGGTTTAGGGTTTGGACAGCTTCCTGGGGTCTCCCTTGAGGTCCTCACAGCTTTGGGGGTGGTCTGGGGGGCCTCTTTCCCCCTTTGCTTGTGAATCCTCTACGGGATCCTGTGGCTGTTGTTCTTCCCGCTTGGAGGCTCTTCATGCTGGTTCTGCTCCTTGGTGGACACCCTGGGCATCTGGTTTGGCCTTGGGGGGGATTTTCTCTGCCTGGGCTATTCCCATTCCCAGTCCTAGTTCCCTGAAGCTGCTTCTGTGCTTAGACGAGATTCTTGGTCCCTGCTGCTGGGTTTCTTTGGTTTCTGCTGCATGTTTCATTCTTGGGGGGGTCTGATCTATGCACGTAGACCATAGATCCCACATGTTTGGCTCCTAGGGATCCCATATCTATGACTGTTTACCTCTTCCCGCTCGGGATTCCCAGTCCCTGGATCCCTGGTCCCTTAACCTGCTTTTTTCCTGCTATTTTCCTGGAGCGGGACTTGCATGGTGGAGTTTTCTGGTTGCTTCCCGCTGGGCTATTCCTCCTCCTTGCTGGCTTTCGGCTTCTTGCAGGGTGGGATCCCCCTGTCTCTGGGCGGGATCCACCAAATCCGTTGGTGTTCCCGCAGGGTGGGATCCCCCTATCTCTGGGTGGGATCCGCCATTTCCGCTGGTGTTTCCCGCTGGGCGGGATGTTTTCCCGCTGGTCGGGATGGTGTTTCCTCAGGGCGGGATCCGCATTTTCTGCTGGTTTTCCCGCTGGGAAGGCTTTTCTATTTTTTGTTGATTTCTCGGATGGCGGGATTCTCCTGGTGGAGGTTTTTTGAAGGTTTCCGCTGGGCGGGATCTTCACTGAGATGGGTTTCTGATGCTTCTCGCTAGGCGAGACTCTCTCTTTGGTGGTTTTTGAATGCTTCCCGCGTGGCGAGATTTTATTGTAACGGTTTTTCACTCCTTCCTACTGGGCGGGATCTACTCGATGGTGGTTTTCGGCTACTCCTCGCTGGGCGGGATCTCCAAAACTACTTTCTTTCATATCTGGTTGTTTCCCGCTTGGAGGGATTGTTTCATGCTTTCTGTTCCCGCTGGGCGGGATTTCTGTTTTGGTTTTTAGTTTCAAGGGATTGATGCCCTAGGCCCATAACTTTATTGTAATGGATTTTTCTTGGCATGTTTTCTGCCATCGCTTATGTAATTAGGTTTTGGGATCCTATTTAAAACCCGCTGTAAATACAATCACTACTTACCAAAAAAAAAAAAGATATAGAACAATATATTTATTTTTCTTTGCCTTTCAAAATAAAGAAATAGAGCTAGGGTTTTAGAAAGACTTATCTGGAAGCCTTTTGCTTTCTCTTTCCAGCTCTCCAAATAAAGCACCACGTCTATTCAAGATCCTAGACATAGAGGGGTATCTACTCAAGATACCATATGCAAAGGTGCATCTAATCAAATCTCCCAAACATAGATTTTCATTTGCTCAGACTCAAAATAGGTCCAAACCAGCTCTAAAACTCTCAAATTGAATTTTTGACTTTTCGCATGATAGGACTCCAAAACCTGCAACAAAAAAAACACAAATCAGTAAATTAGAAATAGTAATGCAGATCCAAAATAGAACCCTTTAGGGGTCCCACCATGATCACCATTTTGTAAGTAGTGAAAATACACCCCAAACAATGCAAGAAATAAACAAGCAATTTGCAATGAATAAAAATGCTCTTTGTATTGAACTTTTTGGGAGCCTTGATATCCTATTTTTACAATGGTAATCTACCCCAAATTTTTAGGGGTCTTATTAAAAAATAATCTCGCTTGCTTGTCTTTAGATTACAATAAACCCAAAGAATGGTGAAAATCCTTTTAGGAAGCCTTGACTAGAAATGGGTGTCTCGGATCTCCTTTGCTACAATAAATTTTGTGAGTGGGCTTGTGTATCCTAGGCGGGCCACTCTTTGCCTCAACAACTTCTCAGGAACATGTCTCCTACACCTGTGTAAAATGCAAACAAGAAGAATATTAGTATCACTTGGAGGGCCTCCACTGTATGAGGCTCTCTTTGATATGAATAAAGCTACAAAACCCTAATTTAAATGTTTGCAGAATGTAAAAACAATGCAAGGAAGATAGAAAACAAATAACTAAAACTGCCTTGCTTATACTTGATTCAATCTGTGTCCTCCAGGATTGAAAATTTTCTTGAACAAATGCAGGGCCGTGTCTAGGGACTAGCTAAATGCAGTCTTGCATCTAGATCTGTGTAGATGCCCTACCATATCTAGATATGAGTTACAAAATAAATTGGAATCGGTTTGGGGACTCAATATCTCGATCTCCAAACTTTATTTAGGGTTACTCTCGTGATTTTGATAGATTAATGTTATGATTTTTTTTTCTTCTTCTCTCTGATCTTGCCTCTCTTTTTGCCTTCCCTCATTCACCAAAATGAATGATGTTTTTATAACTTTTTATAAGGTTAGGGTTAGGGTTTGGAAGTGGCCAAGTAGCATTGCTAAGTGGTAAGCTAGGATTAAAGTATGATTAGTGACTAGGATTTGTCTATATATAAATATATAAATAACAAATGGCTAGGATTTGGTGTCTACAATGCCTAAAACAAAAACAAATTTTAGAAGCAAGAAAAAGCAAGAAGGAACTACTCTAATACTACTAATGAGGAAGCTTGCTTGATAGTTTTATTGATCAAACACACACACACATATTAGAAAAATTGCTAACGAGAAAAACTAGAGGTCCAAAAATAGGAGCGGATTGCAAGATGATCAAATAAGGATGACAAAATAAAAAGCCTACCAATCTACTTTTTAGGCCCTGACAAATCAGATGATAAGGTCTTTTTGATATTTTAATTATAAAACCTAAATAATATAAATTAACTAATTAATTAGACATAAAGTTTAATTAATTAATAATATTTTAATCTTTAACAATGTAAGTGTTGATAATTCTTCATCTTCACTTGCTGATGGAAAATAAAAAACTTTATCTTGCATCACACTCTTTTGAGCTTTGGCTTGTTTTTTGTCTTATTTTCTTGCCTTTCCCATTTGGTTAAGTAATATGAATATTTCGTATGGCCTTTGGAAATTTTCTTCCTCAATACAAATATGAAGGGTGTCAGATATCACTAATAATGTATCCCAAATACAACACTTCTTTTATAAAACAAATCTTTGTTTTCTTTTTCAATCTAGTCATTCACAATTATAACATTGAATTTTACCAACCATAACATCTCAACACTATTTTTTTTTATTTGTGGAAAACATCCCAAAAGGGATGCCACTTTCGGGTAAGACCCAAGGAGGTAGGGGTATCCATTCCACCAAAAACGCCCAGGACTCGGACCTGGCCTACCACCTTTGACATACTCAAGGAGCAAACAAACACACAAAACCAAATTAAAAAAAGTAAATAACAACAAAAATAATAAAATAAAATAAAAAACATGCTCCTTGAGTGTGTCAAAATCAAAAGCACAACCAAACACGCACAATAAGATAAAAGAAACCACAACACAAACCACATA
>JAQPPZ010009161.1:0-22000 GCA_028583015.1 Wollemia nobilis
GACTCTTAGCCCCCACTCATCCGAGGATCCTATTCTATATTTATATCTCAGCAATGGACTTTGCATTAGGGATAATTCTTGCACAAAAAAATGAGGAAAATCAAGAGCAAGTTTTCTATTACATTAGTCGAACATTGATAAGCTATGAGAATAGATACACTTATGTAGAAAAACTATGCTTAGCAGTGGTTTTTACCACTAATAAAATTTGATACTACATGCTTAGTCATACAACTTACATTATAGCTAGAGAAAATCCTCTATGCTATATGATGTCTTGCACTTACAATAACACCCGCACCGCTAAATGGATAATTCTCCTTATTAAGTTTGACTTACAATTCATTAGGCAAAAATCCATTAAAGGTTAGGTAATAGCCAATTAACTTGCATAATCCCCACTACCTAGTGATCATCCTTTGATTATTGAGCTTCCAGATGAATCATTATTTGTTGTCACTAAAAAAAATGAAGATGTCATTCTAGAGAAAGACATCAATATCACACTATTATTTTATGGATCTAAGTGTGTGAAATGTCAAGATGCTAGAGTTGTGTTTCACACACCCCAGGGGGTACCTATTCCCTTATCATTCAAACTCGAATTCCAATGCACAAACAATATTGTAGAGTATGAAGGCTTAATTTTAGGTCTTCAATCAACCATAGCTATGAGCATTAAGCGTATTAGGATATTGGTGATTCTCAACTTTTCGTCAAACAAATAAATGAAGAATACCAATGCAAATAACCTACCAATAAGCTTTATCATGAAGTAGAAATGTAATTGCTCTCTATTTTTTATTGGTATGAAATCAATAGTTTGCCATGTTCAACTAATATATTTGCACATGCGATCATTTCCCTTGAATCATTGATTCCAAAAGACTCATTTGGAGAGTTACAACCCCTTATAATTTCAGTGGTCTCTAAATATACAATTATTCATGCTAAATATAAATATGAAAAGGATATTTTTTTTATCCAATCAGTTCTGAATGAACCTTGGTCAAACCAAATACTAGCATTTCTCAAGTTTGAAACACTCCCATATGACATGTATCGAACTACCAAACACACATTCAAGAAAAAAGTAGTTTGTTTCATTCTCTTGAAGGACATGTTGTATAAAAGTGGTTATGATGGAGTCCTACTTTGTTGTCTTGAGTCTAATGAGGCACAAAGAGACATATTTGAAGCCCATGATGGTACTTGTGGTGGTCATTTTAGTGGAATAGCCATTGCAAAGCGTATATTACACATGGGTTATTATTGGCCCACAATGGAATGTGATTGTTGCACATATGTTAAACATTGCAAGAAATGTCAAGAGCATGCTAATTTAACTTATGCACCATCATATACCTTACAACCTATTCAAATCCTTTGGTCCTTTTCACAATGGGGTCTATATCTAATTGGAAAAATTTTACTTCCTTCCTTGGGACAACATACATTCATCATCATAGCCACTGAATACTTCAAAATTTGGTTGAGGCAATTCCTCTAACCAATACAATAGGACCTAGTATTATGGAGTTTATACTTCACCACATCATTTTTTATTTTGGTATCCCCTCAAAAATCATCTCAAATAATGGAAAATATTACAAAAACAAGAATGTTTGAACACTCTACGATAAGTATAACAATAAACATAGTTTCTTGACTCCTTATTACCCACAATAAAATGGACAAGATGAAGCTTCCAAAAATATCTTAATTGCTATTCTCAAGAAACTTATGATTTTATCAAAGAAAATCATATATATTAGCACACACAAATTCCCTTGGCATTATGGGCTTATCGAAAAAGAATTTGCACACCTATAGGGGCAACACCATTTTCATTGGTTTATGGAGCCGAAGCAATCATACCTCTCAAGCTCGAGATCCCTTCCTTGAAAATTTTATTGTAGGAATTCATAATATGAATATGAAGTTTCCATCAATGCTACTTCAGGTCCTTATTCTCAATGCGTTGCTCAACTCCAAGTACAATGATTTGCAAACACTGAAACTACTCATTATTCAAGATATGATTACTGGATCATCAAAGCATTATTATTTTTCATATATTAACAATTTGTTAAGAATTAAATATTGTATATACATTCCATAAGATTCCACTATTAAATCCATTATCCTTGAAGAATCACATGCTTCTCCATCAGTAGGAAACTCAAGATTTTTTAAAACATATCAACAGATGAAACAATCCTTATCTTGGAAAGAGTTAAAATATAATTTCAAGACATTTGTGGCTAAATGTGAAATATTCCAGTGCAATTAAGGTGAATCCAGTAAATATCTAGGACTTCTTCAACCATTATAATTTACTGATCACCAGTGGGAATACATATCAATGTATTTTATTGAAGGTATTCCCAAGTCTAAAGGAAAATTAATGATTTTTGTAGTAGTGGATCATATTTCTATGTATGCTCACTTTAGTGCTCTACAAAACCTATATTCAACAAGCAATGTGGTCAAGGTATTCATTGACTCCATTTTCAAGTTACATGGAATAACTAAAACTATTGTAAGTGATCGTGATCCCATATTTACTAGAATTTTTTTTGCAAGAATTATTCCATATAAGTGGTACAAAATTACATATATCTTCTACATACCATCCCCAAACTGATGGTCAAACTAAAAATGTTAACAAATGTATAAGTATCTATTTGTGTTGCTTTGCTCAAGATAAGTAGTATCAATGGAGTCACTGGCTTTCTCTAGCATAATGGTGGTATAACACTTCTTACCATTATTATCTCAAGATATTCCCATTTGAAGTATTATTTGAGGTAAAACCACCAGCAATAACCAATTATATTCCAAGATCTTCCAAAGTCCCTCAAGTCAATGATTGGTTCCAACACCAACAAACAATGCTCAACATTATTAAAGATAATTTTCTCTAGGTATAAAATCCTATGAAGCATAAACAAGACTCACATCATTCAAAGTGATAATTCAATATTAGAGATATGGTTTTATTAAGACTTCAACCTTACAAACAACTATCATTGAAGATCAAGACTAGTCAAAAATTGGCTCTAAGGTTTTATGGTCCTAACAAGATAATTCATCAGATTGGCGAAGTAGCATATCAACTAGAGCTTCCTCCCTCATCCTGTATACATCCAATTTTTCATTTTTTTCCATCTTAAGAAGGTTATTGGCCAAAGAGTATAGTACCAGTCAGAGATTCCAGTACTTGATGAAAAAGGACATATAAATCTTCATCCAGAAGCAATATTACAAAGCATATTACATCATCTTCGATCTCACCATATTAAAGAATTTTCTATCACATGGTAGGACTTACCAGTAGAATATGCTACATGGTAAATAAAAAGTATTTTTGAGTCATTTCTAGCTATGAGGACAAAGCTTTCCGAGGAGGGGAGACATGTTACAACACCAATATAGCCAAGTTGGCTAAATTTCCAATTATTAATCTATTCATTGATTTAATAATATAAATAAAAGTAGGTTGATTATTATTTGATGATCATTCATATTTATTTTAATTATGCATTCACAAGAGACATAGCCCTCTCTAAGTGGTAAATGACTTAGCCCTCCTAAAGTGACAAGAGATTCCTCATTCGTGTTATTGTTCTTATTATTTATGAAAGATTTATGCTTCAACCATTGCAGTTTAGAAAATTCCCACACATAATCAGAATTAGCTATATATTTTCTAAGCAATTATATGTGAATATTTCATGCATATTTGATATACTAGGGTGTAATCCAAGTCAATATGCCATAGGATTGATATTTTTTGTAATTTCAAAGGGGCCAACAAAATGTAGATCATGTTTTATGGACTTTATAGCACTCTTCTTAGGTATTACCCTCATAAACACTCTATCACCCATAACAAACTCCCTTGGTGACCTCTTGAGATTGACATAACTCTTATGATGATCTAAAAAATTCTTTAAGACTTTCTATGATCATCCTTAATTATTGCTCCATTTCCTTGACCATATCTGGTCCAAGCATAACCTTATCCTTTGTATTATCCCAAGATAATTGTGTTCTACACGTCCTACCAAACATAACTTCAAATGGTGCATTGCCCAAGGTTGAATGGTGGTTGTTATTGTTGGTAAATTCTACCAAGTGCAAGAAATATTCGCATTGGGTCTTTTTATCCATACAACACATGTAAAGCATGTCCTCTAATACTTGCTTCACCCTTTTAGTTTTCCCATTAGTCTTTGGATCATATGCAAAACTAATATTTAACCTAGTTTCAATGGCATGATGTAAAGCTTACCAAGACTTGAATGTAAATATTGAATCTCTATCTAAAATGATCACTTTCAAAAAATCATGAAGCTTGAATATATCTTTGGAAAAAAATTTAGCCATAACCAAAACATCATCATTTTTGTTTTTAGGTATAAAATATGCAACCTTGGTCAGTCTGTCGACCACAACTAGGATTGCATCATGTTTTAGACACCAAAACAGCACCAATATTATTATGTGACTACAAACATTGATCGCATTGACAAACACAGCTTTTAGGGCAGACCTCAGAGGTCAAACAGTGGTCCTAACCACTTACACAGTAGTTTAGAAGGTCAAAAAGTAAACAAAACAAAATTGGTCATTTTAACAAGCCTTAATTAAAAGTAAGCCTTTATCAAAAACAAGCCTTGGCCGAAGCGTCGCGATATCGCGACCCTTCGGCCCCAAAACAAAGCCTTGGCTGAAGTGTCATGATATCGCGACACTTTGGCCCCAAAACCAAGCCTCGGCCGAAGTGTCGCGATATCGCGACACTTCGGCCCCAAAACCAAGCCTCGACCGAAGTGTCGCGATATCGTGACACTTCGGCTCTAGGGCCGAAGTGTCACGATATCACGACACTTCGGCCCCAAAACCAAGCCTCGACCGAAGTGTCACGATATCATGACACTTCGACCCAAAAACAAGCCCCGGCCGAAGTGTCATGATATCACGACACTTCGGCCCCAAAACAAACCCCGACCAAAGTGTCACGATATCGTGACACTTCAGGCCCAAAACCAAGCCCCGGCCGAAGTGTCACAATATCGTGACACTTCAGGCCCAAAACAGAGCTCCGGTCAAAGTGTCACAATATCGTGACACTTCGGGCCCAAAACCAACACCCGGCCGAAGTGTCACGATATCGCGACACTTCCGGCCCAAAACAAAGCCCTGACTAAAGTGTCACGATATGATGACACTTCAGGCCCAAAATAGAGCCTCGATCAAAGTGTCAAGATATCACAACACTTTGGCCAAAAAACAAGCCCCGGCTGAAGTGTCACGATATCATGAAACTTCAGCCCAAAAACAAGCCTCAACCGAAGTGTCACGATATCGCGACACTTCGGCCCAAAAACAACCCTCGCCCCAAAACAAGCACCGATTGAAGTGTCACGATATTGCGACACTTCGGGCCCAAAACCAAGCCCCGGCTGAAGTGTCGCGATATCGTGACACTTCAGGCCCAAAACAGAGCCCCAGTCAAAGTGTCACGATATCGCGACACTTCGGGCCCAA
The DNA here is from genome assembly GCA_028583015.1 of Wollemia nobilis. Taxonomy (NCBI): domain Eukaryota; kingdom Viridiplantae; phylum Streptophyta; class Pinopsida; order Araucariales; family Araucariaceae; genus Wollemia; species Wollemia nobilis. The sequence continues at coordinate 5,557 of JAQPPZ010009161.1, forward strand.
AATAGAGCCCCGACCAAAGTGTCACGATATTGCGACACTTCGGGCCCAAAATAAAGCCTCGATCGAAGTGTCACGATATCATGACGTCACGATATCGCGACGTCATGATATCGCGAAGTCACGATATCACGAAGTCACGATATCGCGACGTCACGATATCGCGAAGTCACGATGTCGCGACGTCACGATATCGTGACAAACTCCCATCTTCACGCTAAGGTGGACTTAACCAATCAGAGGCGGACCTTAACCAATCAGAGGCGGACCTTAACCAATCAGAGGCAGAATTCAACCAATCAAAGGCAGACATTAAAGCATTCAAAAGTGTCGTTAAAGCCATCAAAGCAGACGTTAAACAAGTGGCAATCGAAGACAGTCAGTTATTGCCACCTGCTGTGCATGCGTGTGTAGGTAGGCAGATTGGCAGTTAGCAGACTGTCACAAGGGCAGTCATGTAAGCCCAAGTCAAGGAGGAGTCTCCTCCACTTTGGAAGGCATGGCCACCATGTGGCATCCCTGCATGCCCCCTCCAAAGAGACCCCATGGGTCTATAAATTGCAGACTTTCCTGCCCAAAAAAAAAGACAAGCTAGTAGACATTTTGAGTGACGAAGTGCTGCCAAAATCAAACACCCGATTGCATCTTTTGAGATTCATATCTTCTACACCCGTAATATCTTTCGCAAGGGAGGTTATTGGTGGCTGCTAGAAGCATGGATCTGGACCTAAACCCGACAGTGGATCACAGTAATTCATCAATTCGACGACAACTCAACCTAAGATATTCTGGGCCCTTCCTTAGTGGATTGGCGCCGTAATCAAGTTCCAACGAGGGGCAGCCCACTTGGGCACCCCGCATCTTTTTGTTAGCTTTAGTTTAATATATATTTGGTTATTATCTATTTATCATACATTTACGCTTTACGTTCTACGTCTGCATTACATTTTCTGTTAGAATATATCCTGTATTACGTTTTACGTTTAATCTGGATTTCAGAAGATTTTATCGAATATATCATGCTTTTGCGGCTTCTGCTATCCCACTAATGTGCAGGTAACATCGATCAGATCGGCCAACTATTTTAATGACAATGGCCCTCTGGTAATGTTTATGGTTTTTGTCAAACGTGCAAGTCATTAAAAATCACTTTACTCACTGTTTTAGACAATCGTTTACATGCATCTTTTGTTAAATTCAAAGAACAAACTCTCTCTCTATGTGCAGTAGGTGCTACTAACACTTTTATTGTTTCTTTGATTGTAGGAGAAACAACAGCAAGCAAGGATTCATCAGCATAAGTGGCGACAACACTTTGGCCCACCCGTTTCAAATGTGGGCATGCGAAAGAAGATCATTGTGCACTTTTTGTAATGGAAATTATGCTAACTCTCCTAGCCCTTAAAAAGGGAGGAGACGTGTTGTAACCGAGTTGGAATCACATTAATAAAAAGGGCTATGCTCCTACTTTTGATTTGATTATATCCATGTTATTTCATGCATCAAGCTAGTTAGTTTACATTGCAGCAATTAGTGTTTCTTTTATTTCTGAAATCTCATGCTTTTAGTGGCAATCACGGTGGGACTTTGTCCCCTATTTTTTTTTTTAGATTTAGAAACTAATTGAAATTTACATTTTTGTGCTGAAAGGTACCAGGCCGAATCATAAATAGTCTATTTGGACAGAAAAGACAGCCGATTTGAGCAGAGAAAAAAAAAGAGGTAAGGTTCCAAAGCTGTACCTGCATTTTTTATTACTATTATTTTTTGTTTCTACTTTTTTGTCAACTTTTACTTGCTTAGGGAAAGTTGTTCATGCTTGTTTCATTTTTATTAAATAAAATGAACCCCACACACACCACGTGGTAAATTAAACCAAGGAGCTGGTCGTAAAACCCCAGCCCTTGAGCAAGACCAACAGTGGGTTCATCACCACCTTGGCTTAGCTTTGCATCCATTTCCCTGATTTTCACTATTGTTAGGCGTAAATCCTAACGAAAGCTGATCGAGTGTCATTGGGGTGATTCCCATGCGTGCGAGGATAAGTCTTCTATGGTAGGTGTCATTAACAGGACAATCCCCCCTTCCGTACCGCCTATGTTCCATGTACCATCTGCTCTCATGTACCTATAGTTTCCCTCTCGTAAGGGCGGGTATATAGAGAGGTTGGTATATCGGTCCGGCAATGGTATATTGAAGGGGCAACCATTTATGGGAGTCATATGAGCCAACATTATGCATTTAAACGTTCTTCAAAATTTGCAAAAACAAAACAAAACATCAAAATGCACTAAACCAGTTTAGGACACACTATTAATCCTTAAAAGAGATAATCACTGTTTGTGTATGTGTGTGTTCATTTCTGCTTAGTGTAAACAAAAAAAAAAATCATCATAAATGAGATAAAAATTTGCTTAGATAGTAGAGAAGCACCACAATGGTGTACACCCATAGCCAAGCCTAATCAATGGCGGATGCTGCGAAAGGTGCACAAAGAGAGGGTGCTACCCTAAGGACTTGGCCATACCGCCTTGGCGGTCTGGCCTACAAGAGAGTCCACATCAGGACACATCAAGAAGGAATTATTGGGACACTCCTTTGTGGAGTTTGCCCATTCAACATAGCCCCTTTCGGGAAGAAGCTTTACATGTAGATATCAATGTAAGTAGACAACCGCCTCTTGAGGCTAGATCTGAGTGGCCACAACACGATGAAGTGCTAGAGAGGCATAGTGTCCATGAGGAGAGACAGTGTGAATATGGTACCTCTTCTTTGCCTCCCATTAGAACAGAAAGACAAAATCTAGAGCGCAGGGCTCTTCACACAGGGCGAGCTCACTATGCTCGCCCCTTTCACACCCATGAAAGGGAGTATGAGGAAGACCATCACATTCCTTGAGAACAACATACAATGTGGGAACCTTACATTTCCGCACCTGCTAGATATCATGGTCACCCATCGAGGCCAGAGCCTCAAGTACATGCCACCTACCTCGACAGAGGGAAGCGACCCATTGAAATTTTAGATCATCAAGATCGAGGCAAACACATAGGAGAAACATTTAAGCCTCTTGAGCAAAAGAGGGCAGACCAAGTTGACCCAGTAGTCACCAGACATGCCTCCCGCCAAGCCTGAATCACACAGCTTGAGCAAGGTCATCAAGAATTAGAGTACTTATACTACCTTAATAAAGAGTGCATGCAGCGCAAAGTGAATGAGTTGCGCTATAAACTCCCTAAGAGGGTGCCAACCCCTCACGCCCAAAGAGTAGAACAATATGAGAGGCACAATCCTTTGGTGCAGGATAGGTCTCTGTGACCTCGTCAAGCTTTGCCTTCGAGACCTTATAGACCCGAGATGGAGGGCACTCCCAGAAACAATGATGGGTACCCTCAGCGGGGACTCAATCAGGGTCATAGGCCTCGCCCAGAGACTCCTCAAGAAGTTTATGAGGAGTATGAACCAGAAATAGAACGGGCAAAAATGCCCCATCAAGGCGGGAGGGCTGCCACTCGGCCACCCCCCCATAGGCCTCTAGTCTCCCATAACTCACAACGGGAGCAAACAAAAGAGGAAGAAATAAAATCTTCCGATGCATACAAAGCGCTATTAGAGCGTTTGGAGTCTATGGAGACAAAAGCTTCTGGGCATCAAAAACCCACATTACGTCAACTCCGCATCCAGTGCATCCCTCAGTACCCACACCTCTTTACCCCGAACATTTCAAGTTGCCTCAATTGGTAGTTTTTAAAGGTGAAGAGGATGCACAAGAACATGTCACAAGATTCCTAAGCCAATGCTTCGGCATCCAAGATAATGATGCATTGTTTCTTAGGACATTCATAACCACATTCACGGGCCCTGCCTTGGATTGGTTCACACAGTTACCAAAACACAGCATAAACAACCTAGATCAATTAGTAGATGCGTTTCTTGAACGCTTTGCCTTCAACACAAAGAAGAAGGCATCATTGAGTGATCTGGCCAGCCTCAGGAAATATGAGGAAGAAATAATGGTAGCATATGGGAATCAATGGAGGGCTTTGCTTTCTAAGCTACCCTACCTTCCACCTATGTCTGATCTCACACAGATGTTTGCACGGAGTTGCTTAAAATCAATCTCTAGGCTATTGCTGCTACAACAATACACCATATTAGAAGAAGCTTTGGTGCAAGCCAGAGTTATAGAAGAGATTAAAATAGGTGAGGGCATAATCACCAAGCATAAAAAGAAAGAATGGAATAAAACCACTAAGATCGGGACAATTCAATCACAACCCGCTACGGTTAACCAAGTTGCGATAAATGTTCCCAAGCCTATGCTAGAAATATAGCCTCAAAAGGCTAATTACTAGGTAGTGCCTCCTAGTTATGAAGGAGATAATAAAAAACAAGAGCAAAATTAGCAGTGTCGCCCTAGGCAATAATTCACCCCTTATGCGGAGTCTAGGGACTCCTTATTTGATCACTTGTCAGCGACAAATTTAGTCACCCTTCCAGAGATCCAAACTGTAGACCCTAACGCTCCAAAGCCTAAGGGATACAGAGAGGAATTATATTGTAGATTCCATAGGCGAAGGGGACATGACTTGAATGGATGTTGGAAATTCAAAGGATTAATCCAATATTTGATCGATAATAAAACATTGGTCGTGGATAACCCCATAGTGCCAAATAATCAATAAATGGGGGTATTCAAGGACCATTTGCCTGCCCATGAGGCACAGGCAAAACCTCTCCAGGTTAATGAGGTGTGACAAAATCTTCCCATGCAAGGATTTGTGGGAATGATCAGCATAGTGACCAAGAACATAAAGTACCCAGGAGTTGCCCCCGAGGTAGCTATAAGGGAAGTTCCAACAACGTCGCAGCCTCAACAACGCCTTGTGCAGTTGCCTCTACCTAGACTTGAGATCACGATACAGACCAAACTCACGCAGAGTTTGTGGACCACATCGACTAGGCTTTCCATTTACGAGCTTATTCAACAGTCAACACCTCATAGGGAAGCTCTTATGGAAATTTTAAAAGCCATCGAATTACAGCCTCACAAAGAAAATTCTTTCAACAACTTCGTGGGACATGTGAAACGATCTATGGAACCAGTCATTACCTTCAGAGAGGATGAAGTCAAAACAATATCGAATGACATGGCAGATCCACTCCTGCACGTTATCACATGGGTCAACGAGATCCCATACAAGAGAGTGTTGGTAGATACTGGCTCGTCTAGTAACATCATTACCACTGCAGCACTAAAACATCTGAATCTGCCAGTCTCTCATATCACAGCCTCCACATACACACTGTGAGCTTTCAACGATGCAATAACAGTCAACACAGTTGTTCTGCATGTCCAGGTAGGACAAAAGACAATACCAACATTGTGCCATGTGTTGGAAGGCAAGATGGCCTACAATATACTGCTAGGGCGGCCATGGATCAGGGACATGAAGTGTGTCCCTTCGATCGCTCACCAGTGCCTAAAGTATGCATTTGAAGGAGAAATACATGTAGTCCCGATGGACTTAGAACCCTTCAAGTATTGTAATGCGATGCAATTAATGCCTCAATCGACCCTCCCTTCAATGCATTTAGATTTCTAGTTAAATCCATCTAAACAGGGTCCAATACCGCAGGCACCACTGGTGAACAAATCATCAAAATCTTAGCCAGGTGAGTCTTCATCATCTGCTCCTTCAATACCAACGCCACCTGTCATGGCTAAAAATAAGGACAAGGGAAAATAGGTCCTGGAAGAGGCTCAACCCCTAGAAGAGGTGTTGCCAACAATATCAACGGTATCAATAGAGGAAATACCTAGCACAACAGAAGCTGAGACTCCTAACCCACCAAACATGGAATGGACTCAAGAAGGACTCTCGTTCCCTCCCTCCCAAGCATCAAAAATCACTATTGAAATGGCCAGTACGGGCCTGGGGGAGTATTTAGTGCAGAATGTTGTGGCAACGCCCGCATTAGAATCAGTACAGGACATGGGGAGACCTCACCTTCCCATAGGAACAGTTGTTCCTCTAGGTTACCCACAAAACCAAACAAATTTTGTGTATGGGGGCCTTGATCATGGTATTGAACCATGCAAGCAAAAGGAAGAAGATGAAGAGCCTTTTGCTGAAAATATCAACTATCTGTCAAACCCAGACTTCGCTCTAAGATATCTCGGCCAATGCAATTGGCATGGATATGGGCTAGGCAGATATGAGCAAGGGATGCATGTCCTTTGCCAACCAAGATATCAGATGCCATATGAAAATTTAGGAGTAGGGTTCAACCACCCCCTGCCCTTAGACATATTGGTAGAAAACATGCAGGGCCTAGAAATAGGCAACAAGGGGGGATTGGCACCAGATATTTATGCCAACCCAAACATAAAATATACATTGGGAGATTACCTCCCATGGTCAACAAACACCCTTGGCAACAACAGTAATCCCTCTCCTTTGCTAGAGAGAGGTGAAAGTTCGGACACTAATCCCCAAAGAGAACATAAACGATGTCCGGACATCTTTTTGAAGTTGTTCCCCTTAGAGGTTCCAGTTGAGTCAATACAGTGTCAAGAGAACCAGGTCCCTCCACCAAGAGTGGAACAACCGCAATGGGACCAGATTAACTTGCTTGAACAAGGAGAACCATCAATATTGCAAGTAACAGTTGCTGAAGAGAATGAAAATTTTTGGATTTTTGAAAGTGATTTAGAAGATGAGACTGAGATGAACTATCTCAATCATGCACGACGGTATAATCGCCCTTTAACTCATGAAGATCTTATGGGACAGATGGGCATAAGGTTAGGGCATGAATGGTGGGTAGACCCAGTAGGGTGGGACCAAGTGTTAGATACATGGATCCAAATTCATGATGATCACCGTCCACCCCGAGACCCTATCATGACAAAAGTGTCGAGGGAAGACCCTGTCCTCCTATCAGCACATAGGGCCAATCTGTTCGTGCCTGTTCCCCTAGAGCCAAATCTAGAGTATAGGGAGCATCCAAAAGATTCAAGTTATCACACCAATGGTAATGGAGACCAAATTCATTCCATCCACATGATCTCCATTTATTTGACCACACCCATCCGCAATCCGACCAATCCAACATGGTCATTGCATCTAGACACAGATGCCATCGACTGCGATCGCGTCAATTCACCTTTATCACCATCAAAGTACTAGCCTTTCGATGAAATGCCTTATTTTACCCTAAGGAAAACTCAAGATATTTTTCAAGCTAAAGAGGGACTCGAGGTTCCCAACGTAGATCTAAACTCAGCTAATGATATCCATTTGATCTCGATTCCACATCAGTTGGAGGACGGATCCCACATGTCAGTCGAGGAGACGACTGATGTAGATATCGACACAGATCCAATGAATCCATAGATTCTCAAGCTGGGGGTAATTCTTTCCCCCAAAGAGCAAGCCGACTACATTGCCCTTCTCAAAGAGAAGAAGGAGGTTTTTGCATGTTCATACAAGGATATGCCAGGACTAGACCCACAGCTAGTCACGCATAATTTAACACTTGATCCGACAATCAAGCCTGTAAAGCAAAAACTACGTAAGATGCACCCAACAATGGCCTTGATGGTCAAAGACGAATTGCAAAAGATGTTGGATGCACAGTTTGTCATCTGCATGGATTATCCGCCATGGCTGTCCAACATGGTTCTCGTCAAGAAGCCCGACGGGAGGATTCGCATATGCATCAATTTTCAAGATCTAAACAAAGCGAGTCCTAAGGATGATTTCCCCTTGTCGAGCATTGACACGTTGGTAGACGCTACAGCAGGTCACGAAATGCTCTCCCTCATGGATGGTTTCTCAGGATACAATCAGATTCGTATCAATCCCGAAGACCAACTAAAAATGGCGTTCATAATGCCTTGGGGGAAATTTTGTTATAAGGTCATGCCTTTTGGCCTTAAAAATGCTGGTGCTACCTACCAACGTGCCATGACATATATCTTCCATGACTACATGCATAAAAATTTGGAAGATTACATGGATGATTTGTTAGCCAAATCTCTTTTGCGCTCAAATCATATCGATGACTTAAGCAAGATCCTCGATCGCCTCATGGAGCATAAAGTTAGACTAAACCCCAAGAAGTGCGTATTTGGCATCACATCTAGAAAACTCTTGGGTTTCATAGTCTCAAAGCAAGGAATTGAGGTGGACCTAAAGAAAGTCAAGGCAATCCTTGAAATGGTTCCCCCAACTACCATCAAGCAGCTCAAAAGTCTATAGGGAAAGGTCCTATCGATTAAATGCTTCATAGCACAATTATCTGACAAGTGCCAACCCATGAAAAAATTATTGCACAAGGGGGTCACATTTCATTGGGATGACGAGTGCCAGTCAGCCTTTGACGAAATCAAACAATACCTGGCTTTGCCGCCAGTATTGGCACCACCTAGATTAGGAGTGCCATTCTACTTATACATCTCAGCTATTGAGGTGGCACTGGGCACCATGCTAGACCAAAAGAATGAACTTCACAAGGAACAAACTACTTACTATCTTAGCTGCACCCTGGTCAGTTATGAACTTAACTATGCATACGTTGAGAAACTTTGCTTGGTAGTGGTGTTTGCTACCAAAAAGCTATGCCACTACATGCTGAGCAACACTACGTACATTGTGTCTAAGGAGAATCCATTGCGGTACATGATGAATCATACTTATCATAGTAGCCGCACGGTGAAATGGATCATGTTGTTGACGGAATTTGACATTGAGTTTATTGGACAAAAATCTATCAAAGGACAAGTCATAGCCGATCAACTAGCAGAGGCTCCTTTTGAAGAAGATCAGCCTCTGGTCATAGAACTACCCGATGATGGGGTCTTCCATGTCTCAGAATCACCAGATTCTAATGAGCCTGAGTCACAGGCCGACATAACCCTATTCTTTGATGGTTCTAAATGTGAGCAAGGTGGTGGTGCGAGAATTGTATTCTTCACACCACAAGGTGCTCCAATGCCCTTGTCATTTAAATTAAACTTCCCGTGCACCAACAATAATGCAAAATATGAAGCCTTGCTCCTAGGTCTTCAGACAACAATCGCCATGAACATCAAACGATTGAACATCTTTGATGATTCACTGTTAATAGTCAGTCAAGTCAAACAAAGGGGTATATCAATGCAAATGCCTAGTTTTGCAGGCTTATAAAGCCCTTGTGGACAAATTCCTGGCAAAACTTGAGTGGTATGACATCGAGGCACTCCCTTGATCATCAAATTATTTTGTGGACACAATGGCCTCCTTGGGGTCACTAATTCCGCAAGACCTTTTCGGTGATATGACAACCATTCAAGTCAAAACCTTATCGCAATCCGTGATGGAGCGTGCAAGCTCAGACTTGATTTCAGGAATCCACATGATCCAGATTGAACCATCCTCGGATAAGTTCTTTCGAATCCAAGATTGTCTAAAACATGCCAACTGGGGGTCCTTGTTCTCCCCTACTCCCATTAATAGCAACACAACGCTATTCTTACAGGTTCTATCCCATTCAGCATTTGCTAGGGATGAACTTCAAGAGGGATTGGCTGTTCATACTGTCGAGGTTTTTGATCAACAGGACTAGTATTTACCCATCAGATGCTACCTCAAGTTAGGTAATCTCTTGATTGGATTGACTCATGCCGTAAAATGAGCACTCAAGTAGAAAGCGGCTAAGTATGTCTTGATAGGAGACATTTTGTATCGTCGCAGCTATGAAGGAATCCTTCTTCGTTTCTTGGACCAGCAAGAGTCCACTTGGGCAGTCGCCCAAACGCACGATGGTACATGTGGTGGCCACATTAATGGTATGGCCATCGCAAAGCACATTCTTTGCATGGGCTATTATTGGCCATCTTTAGAGCAAGATTGTTGCACGTATGTCAAGAAGTGTGTGAAGTGTCAACATCATGCCAATTTGATGCATGTACCTTCTCAGGCCTTGCAGACAGTCCAGTCTGCTTGGCCATTCTCATAGTGGGGCTTCGATCTAATTGGAAATATCTCCCCTACATCGTCAGGCTGTCACACATTTATCATAACGGCCACAGAGTATTTTACCAAGTGGGTGGAAGCAATTCCGCTTACCTCTACGATAGGACCCCGCATTGTGGAGTTCATTTTGCATAACATCATATGTCATTTTGGTATTCCATTCAAAATAGTCTTGGATAATGGGACGCATTTCAAGAACAAAGACGTGCGTGCTTTGACCACAAAGTACAAGATTCAGCACAGCTTTTCGACACCCTATTATCCGTAGGCAAATGGGCAAGCAGAAGCGTAAAAAAAAATGCTAGTTGCCATCCTTAAAAAGACTATCGTAGACAGTCATAAGGATTGGCACATTCAAATCCGACTTGCCCTATGGGCCTATTGCACTAGCATTCGAACGCCCACTGGGGCCACTCTATTTTAGCTTGTGTATGGTTTCAAGGAAGTCATGCCTCTAGAGTTGGAGACTCCTTCCCTACGCATATCAATGCAGGAGTTCATCGATGATGACTCTGCATGATAGGCCTGGTTAGACCAGATTACGTTGCTTGATGAACAATGCGTTAATGCTCTCGAGCATTTACGTATTTATCAAGAGCGACTTAAGAAAGCTTACAACATGAAAGTTCACCTAAGAGACTTTCGATTTGCCATCCCACCTAAGGGACAAATTTGTGGCAAATTGGTTAGGTCCATATGTCATTGATAGGAAAATAGGACCCGGGACGTACCGGCTAGCTTCTCTTGACGGTATAAAGGAAACATAACCCTTGAATATCAGTCATTTGTGACCATTTCATATTTAAGAGAGCCATATCCCAAAAATGCTCCAAGGATCCATAAAATCGCTTGGTCAATCCCAAAAATGCTCCAAGGATTTTTGCAATCGCTTGGTCAATCCCAAAAAGACTCCAAGGATTCTTGCAATCGCTTGGTCAATCCCAAAAATGCTCCAAGGATTCTTGCAATCGCTTGATCAATCCCAAAAATGCTCCAAAGATCCCTAAAATCACTTGGTCAATCCCAAAAATGCTCTAAGGATCCCTAAAATTGCTTGGTCAATCCCAAAATGCTCCAAGGATTTCCACAATCGCTTGGTCAAAAATCAAGAAAATTCAAAAACAACAAAAATCATCAAAAACAACAAAAATTTGCATCTCATTTCTAGGCATACTCAATTTCATCAATAGAGATCTCTTATCGCACCTCATCTTCATATTCACAAAAATCAATCCATCAAAAATACAAAAATACATAGCTGCATTAAAGCATTGCATCCATACATTGCATATTTGTGGTCGTACGGGTCAAAGGCACCATAGGCTGTAATTGCTTTTGCTAGTCTATCTTGTTCCACACTGTTCCATTTTACAAAAACAACAAAAACACCATGCATTGCTTTTTACCACACTAGAGTCAGTGGTCTTTTAATGTATCAAGAGTTTTCGTAATTCAGTCATCATTTTGCTTTTTAGCTACGTCATGTACCGAGTCAGATAGATTTTATGAAGGTAGAGTTACACTTGAAATACACCTTGTTATGTAACATCCCAACACAAATTAAAACACATAAAAATTCCCAAGTTGTGTGAACGAAAGATGAAACCTGTGCAGTAATCCAGGTCACCATAAGTGAAACGGTTATCTTGCTCATCCCCCTGTGCGAATGGTTCCAGAATGTTTAGAATTGACAAAAGGACAAGCTCTTTCCTATCCATTCATCTCCATATATAGTGGTTATTACCACTACCAAATCCCAATCATAGTTGGTTCTCAAAGTTGTAAGGATTTGTACTACATGTCCCTGCCAAGGATGGCTAGTCATCCCCAAGACCTAAAAGGATCAACGCCATTCACGAACAAAATTCCAAAAAATCATCATCCTAACACTTTTCATTCATCTTTGATCTCCAAGTTGTAAGGATTCGTACTATCTGCCCCTAACCAGGATGGGTAGTCATCCCCAAGGCCTAACAGATCAATGCCCTTGCTCCATAATCTCCATCACCCCTTGGTTCCCAACATCATAAGGATTCGTACTACACGTCCCTGCAAAGGATGCATAGTCATCCCCAAGGCCACAAGGATCAAGGCCACTCACCAGCCCAAACTCACAATATTCAAAATACAAAATCAAATAACAATGGTTATCACTACTATTCAAAATCCTTGCTCAAAAAGAATTAATAGAAAATAAACAGTGATTTTCATCACTATATAGACGAGCAACTTTCTAAATCATTCAGCCAACAAACATCCCGAACTTGAATCCTCGGAATTCTCAGCATTCGAAAACCATCTAGGTGATCTTCATTACAGGTTTGGTTGACAGCCTATCTGGCAATGGTGGTATCCTACCCGCATGACGATATGTCTATCACATTCGCTTTGCGTATGTATAGACCAATGTTTGCATAAGGATGAGCTAGCTTATGGTATCCTAGATAACATCGTAGATTAATCTAACTAAATACAACAAAGGAGTTAGTGGAGCTAATTAGGTGATCCTCAGTATAGGTTCGGTTGAAAGCCCATATGGCACTGGCGGTATCCTGACAAATACCACATAAATGAACTCAATTGCACACACAGGGATGTGAAATAGCTTGGTCAAAAACAAGTCTGATTCATACCTTGTTCAAAAGTCTTGGAAGATAAAGTACAATCATGGCTAGTAAGTTAAAACCGTCTGAGTCTCAGAAAACTTTAGCTACATTTCTAAACCAACTGCGCTACTTTTCATCCTTACAATACCATCAAAAAATACAAAAAAAAAGAAAAACCACATGTATACATACAAAGTCATCCACTATATCAATCGAAATAAATCAAACATACCACAATCACATTTATCATACCATATGCATACATCAATATAAAGTAACATGCATCCATCAACATCAATCATTATGCATAAAATCATGACATATACATAAAGAAAGAAAATCAAAACAACAAAAACATCACAAAAATGCAACACAAAAACATAACAATAAGCATTGTCGGACACAAGTGCTCTTGCACTTAACCTCTTGGCATAGAAAATCAATGTCGGGGCTCAAATTGTCATTCTCCTACTTCCCCAAGAAGGCTACCATAGCCGGACCGCTCCATGGGAAGACGGGTTTTCGACGATTTCACCCCATTATGGCATCACCAAAAGGGTTAACACCCACCAAAAATAGGTCCAAATGTCAAGAAATTGCACGTGCTTAAACGGTAAAACATCTAAAGGCACCCTTGCACAAGTCATCTTGGGTCAAGTGACTCGTCGCTTTTCTCATGAAGGTCATTCCCTCATTGATTCATCGCTTGAGGGGGTAGTCACACTTAGTCACCAATAAACAAGCACACACCCAATCAAAGCAATGACATGCATTCAAAGAATCATTGACAAAGATAATTACGCTCCTGCTTGGGGTAGTAAACAAGCAATCATCAAATTGATCAAACACTTGGCATTCCCGAAGCATGAACACAAGGTTCCCCTATGGACAAAAGGTTATGCCCTTTGCCTAATCATGACTGATCAATGTCTAAGCTCAAGTCACACCTCACCAAAATAGGTTAACACTTGAAATCAAATTCCTTAGCTCATCAAAAGCAAGGATTCAAGAATGCATGCCCTTTCCATACTTGGGGCATCAAAAGTTGGTTAGGTTACCAAGAAACCCTAATCATTAGTGCTTTGGTTATCTATTTTTGCTCAACACTGCATCACCCGTAACGCTTCCCAAAAAGGGGCATCTGTAGACACCAAAACAACACCAATCCGATTATGTGACTACAAACATTGATCGCATTGACAAACACAACTTTTAGGGTAGTCCTTAAAGGTCAAACAGTGGTCCTAACCACTTACACAACAGTTTAGAAGGTCGAAAAGTAAACAAAACAAAGTTGGTCGTTTTAACAAGCCTTAATTAAAAGTAAGCCTTTATAAAAAATAAGCCTCGGCCGAAGTGTCGCGATATCACGACACTTTTGCCCCAAAACAAAGCCTCAACTGAAGTGTCACAATATCATGACACTTCGGCCCCAAAAACAAGCCTCGGTCGAAGTGTCACGATATCGCGACACTTCGGCCCCAAAACAAGCCTCGGCCGAAGTGTCGCGATATCGCGACACTTCGGCCCCAAAACAAGCCTCGGCCGAAGTGTCATGATATCGCGACACTTTGGCCCCAAAACCAAGCCCCGATCGAAGTGTCGCGATATCGCGACACTTCGGCCCCAAAACAAGCCCCGGTCGAAGTGTCGCGATATCGCGACACTTTAGCTCCAAAATAAGCCCCGGCCGAAGTGTCGCGATATTGCGACACTTCGGCCCCAAAACAAGCCCCGGCAGAAGTGTCGCGGGCCGAAGTGTCATGATATCGCGACACTTTAGCCCCAAAATAAGCCTCGATTGAAGTGTCGTGATATCGCGACACTTCGGGCCCAAAATAGAGCCCCGATCGAAGTGTCACGATATCACGACACTTCGGGCCCAAAACAGAGCCTCGACCGAAGTGTCGCGATATTGTGACACTTCAGGCCCAAAACAAGCCCTAGTCGAAGTGTCACGATATCGTGACACTTCGGCCCAAAAAAAGCCTCGGATGAAGTGTCACGATATCATGACACTTCGGCCCCAAAATAAGCCCCGATCGAAGTGTCGTGATATCGCGACACTTTGGGCCCAAAACCAAGCCCCGATCGAAGTGTCACGATATCGCGACACTTCAGGCCCAAAACAGAGCCCCGACTGAAGTGTCATGATATCATGACACTTCAGGCCCAAAACAGAGCCCCGACCGAAGTGTCACGATATCGCGACACTTCGGGCCCAAAACGAAGCCTCGATCGAAGTGTCACGATATCGCGACATCGCGATATCGTGACACTTTGGGCCCAAAGGGAAGCCTTGGCCGAAGTGTCGCGATATCATGACAAACTCCCATCTTCGCACCAAGGTGGACTTAACCAATCAGAGGCGGACCTTAACGCGATATCGCGACACTTTGGGCCCAAAGGGAAGCCTTGGCCGAAGTGCCGCGATATCGTGACAAACTCCCATCTTCGCACCAAGGTGGACTTAACCAATCAGAGGCGGACCTTAACCAATTAGACATGGACATTAACCAATCAGAGGCGGGATTCAACCAATCAAAGGTAGACATTAAAGCATTCAAAAGTGTCGTTAAAGCCATCAAAGCAGACGTTAAACAAGTGGCAGCCAAAGACAGTCAGTTATTGCTGCCTGTTGTGCATGCGCACGTAGGTGGGAAGATTGGCAATTAGCAGAATGTCACAAGGGCAGTCATGTAAGCCCAAGTGAAGGAGGAGTCTCCTCCCCTTTGGAAGGCATGGCCGCCACGTGGCATCCCTGCATGCCCCCTCCAAAGAGACCCCATGGGTCTATAAATGGCAGACTTTCTTGCCTAGAAAAAAAGACAAGCTGGTAGACATTTCGAGCGACGAAGTGCTGCCAAAATCAAACACCCGATTGCATATTTTGAGATTCATCTCTTCTACACCCGTAATCTCTTTCGCAAGGGAGGTTATTGGTGGCTGCTAGAAGCGTGGATCTGGACCTAAACCCGACAGTGGATCACAGTAATTCATCAATTCGATGACAACTCAACCTAAGAGATTCTGGGCCCTTCCTTAGTGGATTGGCACCGTAATCAAGTTCCAACGGGGGTGGCCCGCTTGGGCACCTCGCATCTTTTTGTTAGCTTTAGTTTAATATATATTCGGTTATTATCTGTTTATCATACATTTACGCTTTACGTTCTACATCTGCATTACGTTTTTTGTTAGAATATATCCTGTATTATGTTTTACGTTTAATCTAGATTTCAGAAGATTTTATCGAATATATCATGCTTTTGTGGCTTCTGCTATCCCACTAACGTGCAGGTAACAGCGATCGGATCGGTCGACTATTTTAATGACAGCGGCCCTCTGGTAAAGTTTCTAGTTTCTGTCAAACGTGCAGGTCATTAAAAATCACTTTACTCACTATTTTAGACAATCGTTTACATGCGTCTTTTGTTAAATTCAAAGAATAAACTCTTTCTCTATGTGCAGTAGGTGCTACTAACACTTTTATTGTTTCTTTGATTGCAGGAGAAACAACAGCAAGCAAGGATTCATCAGTATAAGCGGCGAAAACACTTTGGCCCGCCCGTTTCAAATGTGGGCATGTGGAAGAAGATCACTATGCACTTTTTGTAATGGAAATTATGCTAACTCTCCTAGCCCTTAAAAAGGGAGGAGACGTGTTGTAACCGAGTTGGAATCACATTAATAAAAAGGGCTATGCTCCTGCTTTTGATTTGATTATATCCGTGTTATTTCATGCATCAAGCTAGTTAGTTTACATTGCAGCAATTAGTGTTTCTTTTATTTCTGGAATCTCATGCTTTCACATGCTATGAC
>JAQPPZ010009164.1:0-21176 GCA_028583015.1 Wollemia nobilis
CTTGGTAGTTGTGGATAATTTAACTAAGGTTGCACATTTTATACCAAAAAATGTGCAAGATGATGCACCCATAGTGGTGAGTAAGTTTCCTAGGGAAGTGGTAAGACTACACAAATTTATAGAGGTTATTATATGTGATAGATATTTTGGCTTTACATTTGAGTTTTTGAAAGCATTGCATGAAGTATTAGGAACCTAATTGAATATTAGTACATCTTATCACCTTGAAACAAAAGGATAAACCAAGAGGGTGGATCAATTATTGGAAGATATGCTAAGAATGTACTACATAAATTAGCATATAAAGTGGGAAGATTATTTATACCTAGTGAAGTTTACATATAATAAAAGTTACCATGCTTCAATAGGTATGGCACATTTTAAATCCCTATATGGAAGAAGATACAAAAATTCCTTGTCATGGGATAATTCGGAGGATCGAGTAGTGATTAGACTAGAAATGGTAAAAGAAATGGAAGATCAGTTGAAAATAATTCAGCAGAAGCAAGAATTAAGCAAATATATTCTTGATCCTACTCATGTCTTGTATGTTTTCAAATTGCATATGACTAATCCAATTAGGATTGAGGTTCTCCCTGTATGTATACTTGGTTTTAGAACCAATAATATGAGGAAGAGAAGTATAGAGAAATATCAAGTCCAGTAGGACAACTACTCAGATAAAAACACCTTGTGGGAGGACATGACATATATGCAACAATAGTTTCCTTATATGTTTGAGTAGATATAGATTTTTTCAAAAAAAATTCATATGATTTGATGATATATATATATATATATATATATATATATATATATATATATATAATGCAAACTAATATGAGACTTGATACTGAGTAGAGTAGTTAATATTTGATTAAGTTACTGAGTAGAGTAGCTTGTATATGTTTGCATTACTAAGTAAAGTAGTTTTAAAAATGTGATTATGAATTTTTTATTGAAATTAGTATGACATATTATATGGTATGATTATATGTTGAATAATTGTGAATCTATGATGATTATGATAATTGGGATATTTTTGTGTGAAATGGGAGTAATGAATTTGTTTGATTTCTTTCAAAAATTGTAAAAAAAATATTTCTTTTGAATATTCTTGTTTAAAACACAGGGACTATGTTTTATTCTAGTGGGAGAGGATGTAACGACCCTGCTCACATGATATATGCTTATATATAAAGGTAATGGAGTACTAATAATGACCCTCTTTAAAAAATTGTAGTACTAATGGTTTTATTTATGCAGGACTAGGGAAAATCCTTCGATGGGTAGAGAAGGGTCAACAAAATAAGGTAAGTGGAGAAAGGATGATTGGCTCATGAGTACATGGATGCTTGCACTTTACACATCATATAGGTGCATTGCAAAAAGATTTGAATTATTATATGAGTTATGCTTGAATGTTTGTTGTCTGATTGTTTAAAAATAAAATGATATATGCATATGATTTGGGTGGCAATGAAGATGCCTTGTGTGTGGAAGCCACTTACTATTTTAATTTGTTTGGTATTATTTTGTTTTAAATAAAATTACCTCTTTACATGGAGCATGGAGTGACTTAAATGGAATAATTTATTTTACCTTTCAATAGTTTGGCCTTTCCTTGATTTATGTCAATGAAAGCACCATGAATGTAAGAAGTCAATTTAATGTTTTATTTTACAATTACTATTTTTTTTTGGAAAATTATAAAAGGTTTATTTAAGAACCATTAGAATTAAATGAAATCAAATGCAAGATAAAATGGATGTTGCACACATCTTAAAATAAAAGATAGCTAAAAACTATGTGTATTTTTTTGGATAATGATCGATCAACATGGAGTCTTAATGAATGTCGTAAATATTGGTAACAAGCATAAGTGTTCATAATTACCACAACCTCTTTCCTTACTTCAATGGAAAATGGGTAAAGGGAGTGAAGGAGGAAGTAATATTCATCTTCTTTTAGACAAGTTCGGAAGAGAGTATGAAGGAGAACACCTGGATATTGTTTCAATTTGCACAAGGAAGTTGGATTATTGAAAGTGAATTATAGATTGGGAATTAATAATACTTGTTTATTGATTGTAAACCTTATTTTTATTTCATTTAAAAGTAAAATAATTCTTGTGTTGCTTGTTGTTTAAAATTTTGATTTTGGAATGGCATTGCATCACTTTTCAGTGGATGAATATCCTTTCTAAATCCTTTGTTTGGGAAAGAAACAATGATGTTGTGATGATGAATTGCCATTGTTGATATCTTGCATTAGTAGATGTAGACACCAAAACAACACCAATCCGATTATGTGACTGCAAACACTGATCGCATTGACACACACAACCCCAAGGGCAGCCCCTAGAGGTCAAACAGTGGTCCTAACCACTCTCACAGTAGTTTTGGAAGGTCAGGAGTCAATTTGGCACCTTCAGGCACTTTGCTCAATACTCGTTTCACCCAGGGATGATTTCAAACTGGGATTCGCCCTACCCAGGGACGAATACCAGTATTCGCTCCAGGGTGGGGCGAATTGCAGGTTTGACGGGCAAAAAGTCAAATCTTGACAAATGGCAGCTCAGATCCACCACTTAACGCTTCCTTCATCGCATGGGAGTGTGGGTGAGCATTTTTGAGCATTAGAGGCAGTTGCAAGGGCAGTCATGAAGTCCCTAATCAGGGAGGAATCCCCCTCCCCCTGAGAGGGCATGATTGCCAAGTGGCGCCTCTGCATGCCCAATTAAAGAGACCTCCAGGTCTATAAATTGGTGAGTTTCCTCACCCCAAAAGAGACAGAGAAGGAGCATTTTGAGCAACGAAGTGCTGCCATTTTACTTCCCCATACGCCCTAGTTGATTTGTGCCTTTCACATCCGTGATCTCTTTTAGAGAGGAGGTCATTGGGTGACCATTGGAAGGACGAATCTTGAGCCCAAAACCTGACATTTGACCATAGTATACCACCCAATTTTCTGAAAACACTTTACAAGAGATTTTGGACTCATCCCAAGTGGATTGGTGCCGAAATCAGGCCCCAAACGGTGGGCGGCCTGCCCGGGCGCCCTCGCACTGCTGCAGGTCTAATCGTCCCTTTTAGGAACGATTAGGAATCTATGGCCGAGTTCCATTTCTATCATTTTCATTTTGGTATTTGATCTTTATGCTGCTTAGATACTTTGCAATTTTGATTTCATACCGTTTTGAGCAAATTTTGTCATGTTTTATCATTTTTTTGCCTTTACTAACTTGCAGAGGGCATCATCAAAATCTGGGTGTTAGAGGCCAAATTGGGGAAATATGACCATCTGGGTCATCCCAAAATACCCCCAATTAGCTAACCCCCACTTTTGCAGGAGATTTGGAGCTGTCCAGATGTGACATTTTGAGCGGTGCTATCTGGCATTTTGTTGCAGGTCTATTCGTCCCGCCCTGGAGCGAATTCAAATCTGTGAGGAATTTCTTGACTGTTCCATTTGCAGTGTTTTCTTTGTGAGGTCTTGATGCCCCTATCAAATTTTTAGATCATTTGGATATATGTTAGTTATCGTTTTATTTATTCTTTGCATGCATTAATCGTAGGCTTGGGGATTGCATGTTTCATCTCATCCGCAGGTGCTACTGACCATTTCTTGTTTCCTTGAGCGTAGGATCTAGATGTTAGAGGAGTAGCAAGGAGTCAAGACTCATCAATGCAAGTGGCGGTGATATTTTGGTCCGCCCATCTTACATGTGGGCACGCGGAAGAAGGATGGCTATCCATGGATGTAACCAAGAAACAAATTTAACGCTCCTCGCCCCTAAAAATGGAGGAGGCGAATTGTAACCGAATTCTAAAACATATCAATAAAAGAAAGGGTTGTTCTCCGCATTGGCTTTTCATTTGGGTTTCAATTCGTTTATGCTTTTCCTATTTCATGCATTTTCAATTCGTAGGATTTAACGTTAAGTTTAGTCCCGTTTTGCATCATACTTGGAGCTTTTCCTTTTTTGTTTTCGTATCCTCATGATTTCAGTGGTGATCATGGTGGGACCTCGTCCTCTATATTTTTAGATCAGAAATCTGATCAAAAACTTGCTTTTGCTTGCAGGTATCATTTTTTTTGAACGCGGGACTGTTGTTCGCTCCAGTCTATGGCGAATGCAGATCTAGAATTCATTTTACCCAGGGACGAATGGGAATGCGCCCCACCCTATGAAGAATTCAGTTCTATTATTCATCCCACCCAGGGATGAATAGCTCTCTATGTAGTTTCAGGGTAGAAACTCAGAACCAGCAGATTTGGGCAGAGAAGAGGTAGGGATTCTAAACTTTTCCTGTCATTTTTTGTTTTTAGTTTTTCTATTTTTAGGGTACTTGCTTGCTTAGGGAAAGTTTTCTTTTACTACTTGCTTGTTTCCTTTTTGCAAAATAAAAAGAACCCCACACATCACGTGGCAAATTAAACACCAAGGAGCTGGTCGTAAAACCCTAGCCCTTGATCAAGACCAACGGTGGATTTCATCACCACCTTGGCTTGAATTTTTGCATCCATTACCCCGATCGCTACTATTGCTAGACGTAAATCCTGATGAAAGCTGACCGAGTGTAGCTGGGGTGATTCCCAACACATGAGGATAAGTCTTCTATGGTAGGTGTCATAAACAAGGTGATTCCCCTTCCGTACCGCCTACGTTCCACGTACCATCTGCTCTCACGTACCTATAGTTTCCCTCACGTAAGGGCGGGTATATAGAGAGGTTGGTATATCGGCCTGGCAATGGTATATCGAAGGGGCGACCAATTTTGGGAGTCATAAGAGCCATCATATTGCATTTAAACGTTCTTTACAAAAACCTTCAAAAACAAAAAAAAACAAAACACACTAAACCAGGTTTAGGACACACTTTTAATCTTTAAACGAGATAATCATTGCTTTGTGTGTGTGTGCTCTTTTCTATTTAGTGTAGCATAAAAATCATAAAAAGAGATAAAAACCTACATAGCTTGTAGAAAAACACCACCATGGTGTACACCCGTAGCCAAGCCCAATCAAGGGCGAAAGCTACGAAAAGTGTACAAGGGGGCACAAGTCACCTCCGCTACAGCCCCAGGGACTTGGTCATTCCACCTTGGTGGCCTGACCCACAAGGGAGTCCACATCATTCCATTTCAGAATGGGACTATAGAGGCACCCCTTTGAGGGACACGCCCATTCATCATAGCCCCTTTCAGGAGGAGTCCTTACACGTGGCGCTCAATATAGACAAGAAAGCTCCCTTAGAAGCTCGATATGAGTGGCCACCATGCGATGAAGCGCTAGAGTGGCATAGGGTCCATGAGGAGAGGCCACATGATTATGGCATCCCTCCTTTGCCCCCCATCACTGTTAGAACCAATAGACAAAACCCAGAGCACAGGGCTCTTCAAGCAGGGCGAGCCAACTCTGCCCGCCCCTTTCACACATACGAAAGGGAGCATGAGGAAGACCATTACATTCCTCAAGAGCAATGTACAGCATGGGAGCCATGCGCTTCCGCACCCGCTATATACCATGATCACCCACTGAGGCCAGAGCCTCGGGTAAATGCCGCCAACCTCGACAGAGGGAAGCAACCCATTGAGATCTCGGATCATCGTGATCGAGGTAAGTGCATAGGAGAGGCATCTAGGCCTCCT
Source organism: Wollemia nobilis (assembly GCA_028583015.1). Lineage (NCBI taxonomy): Eukaryota > Viridiplantae > Streptophyta > Pinopsida > Araucariales > Araucariaceae > Wollemia > Wollemia nobilis. The sequence goes on from JAQPPZ010009164.1 coordinate 5,655, forward strand.
AGGCTCAAGATGGTGGAACAAATTGACCTGGAAGTCGCAAGACATGCCGCCCACCAAGCCTAGATCACATGGCTTGAGCAAGACCAACAGCAGCTAGAGCATCTATATCGCCTTAGCAAAGAGCGCATTCAATGCCAAACAGATGAGCTGCTCCATAACCCGATGCCTGAGAGGGTTCCGACCCCTCGCACCCAAAGAGTGGAACCATATGAGAGGCGCAACCCCTTGGTGCGAGATAGGTCTCCATGACCTTACCAAGTGTTGCCTCCGAGACCTCCTAGACCTGAGCGGGAGGCCACTCCCCAGAACAATGATGGGTACCCTCCATGGGGACCCACCCAGGGTCATAGGTCTCATCTAGAGACTCCTCAGGAAGCTTACGAGGAGTATGAACAAGAAGAAGAGCGGGCCAAAATGCCCTACCAAGGTGGAGGGGTTGCTATCCAGCCACCCCTCCATAGGCCTCAAGTCTCCCACAACCCTCAACGGGAGCAAACTAAAGAGGAAGAGATTAAATCTTCAGATGCATATAAAGCGCTGCTAGAGCGTTTGGAGTCTATGGAAACCAAAACTTTTGGGCCCCAAAATCCCACGTTACGCCAACTCCGTAGTCATCCTGTGCATCCGTCAGTGCCAGCACCCCCTTACCCTAAACACTTTAAGCTACCTCAATTGGCAATCTTTAGAGGTGAGGAGGATGCCCAAGAGCATGTGACGAGATTCCTGAGCCAATGCTTTGGCATTCAGGACAATGATGCTTTGTTATTAAGAACATTTATAACCATGTTCGTAGGCCCTGCCTCGGATTGGTTTACTCAATTACCAAAGCACAACATTAACAACTTAGATCAGTTAGTGGATGTGTTCCTCGAATGCTTCGCCTTCAACACCAAGAAGAAGGCATCACTAAGTGACTTAGCCAGCCTCAGGAAGTATGAGGAAGAAACCATGGTGGCCTATGGGAATCGATGGAGGACTTTGCTTTCAAAGCTGCCATACCTCCCTCCTATGTCCGACCTCACTCAAATGTTCTCAAAGAGCTATTTGAGATCGATCTCTATGCTATTGCAGCTGCAGCAATATGCCACCTTAGAAGAAGCTCTGGCGCAAGCCAGGATCATTGAAGAGATCAAGATACAGGATGGCGAGATAGCCAAACCTAAGAAAAAAGAGTGGACTAAGAACACTAAAATAGGGACCATGCAACAGAAACCCGCTACGGTCAATCAAGTTGCTATCAATGTCCCTAAGCCTGCACAAGTAACACAGCCTCAAAAGGCTAACTATCAGGCGGTGCCTCCTAACAACTATGACAGAGAAAATCAGAAGCAAGAACAGAGTCAGCAGCATCACCCTAGGCGACAATACACACCCTACACAGAGTCCAGGGACTCCCTATTTGACCGCTTGTCAGTGGAAAATTTGATCAACCTACCAGAGATTCAAACCATAGACCCCAATGCTCCCAAGCCTAAGGGGTACAGGGAGGACTTGTACTGTAGGTTCCACAGATGGTAGGGACATGACCTAAATGCCTACTGGAAGTTTAAGGGCTTGGTGCAAGACCTAATTGATAACAAGACACTAGCGGTGGATAATCTCGTGGCACCAAGCAATCAACAAATGGAGGTCTTTAAAGACCCCTTGCCTGCTCATGCTCCATAGGCAAAGACCCTACAAGTTAATGAGATCACATAGAACTGCCCCATGCAGGGGTATGTAGGGATGATCAGTATAGTGACTCGAAATAGGAGGTACCCGAGCACAAGTGCTCCTACGACAGCTACAGGAGAGGTGCCAACAACGTCACAACCGCAACAACACCTTGCACAACCTCCTCCGCCTAGACCGGTGGCCACACTTTGGACCAAACTCACTCAGAGTTTGAGGACCACCTCAGCTAGGCTCTCCATATACGAGCTCATACAACAATCAACGCCCCATCGGGAGGCTCTAATGGAGATATTGAAAGCCATCGAGTTGCAGCCCCATGAAACAAATTCTTTCAACAACTTCGTGGGACATGTCAAATGATGCACTGAGCCAGTCATCACATTTCGAGAAGACGAAGTGAAATCAGTGGCTGATGACATGGCGGATCCACCCCTGCACGTTATCGCATGGGTCAACGGGATCCCGTATAAGAGGGTGTTGATAGACACTGGCTCATCCAGTAATATCATCACAACAATGGCCCTAAAACATCTGAAGTTGCCCGCATCTCACATCACAGCTTCCACCTACACTCTACGAGCATTCAATGATGCGATATGCTCGACAGTTGGCATGATTGTCCTACCCATCCAGGTGGGGCAAAAGACTATACCTACATTGTGCCATATTTTGGAAGGTGAGATGGCCTACAACATCTTGTTGGGTCGGCCATGGATCAGGGACATGAAGTGTGTCCCTTCGATAGCTCACCAGTGTTTAAAGTATACATTTGAAGGGGAGGTGCATGTAGTCCCGGTGGACTTAGAACCCTTCAAGTATTGTAATGCGGTGCAGCTGATGCCACAATCGACCCTTCCATCAATGCATTTGGATTTCCAATTGAATCCATCTAAGCAGGGTCCGATTCCGTAGGCATCCCCATTAGCAAGTTCTTCAAAACCCCAATCGGGTCCATCTTCATCATCTGGTCCTCCACCAACGATGCCACCTATGGGGGCCAAACAAAAGGACAAAGGGAAGAAACCCCTGGAAGAGGCGCAACCTTTGGAAGAGACACTGCCATCAATATCAACTATCTCTACTGAGGAGATGCCTAGCCGAATGGAAGTTGAGACTCCTAGTTCACCCGACATGGAGTGGACTCAGGGAGAACTTCCATTCCCTCCCCCTCAACCACCAACAATCACCATTGAGATGGCCAATACGGGCCTGGGGGAGTATCTGGTGTGGAATATTGTAGCAACACCCACACTGGAGTCCATGCAGGACATGGGGAGACCTCGCCTCCCCATCGGTACTATTGTTCCCCTAGGCTACCCGTCGAACCAGACAAACTTTGTGTATGGGGGCCTTGATCATGGTATTGAACCATACATGCAAGAGGATGAAGATGAAGAGCCTTTTGCTGAAAATGTCAACTATTTGTCTAACCCAGACTTTGCTCTGAGATACCTTGGCCAATGCAATTGGCATGGATATGGGTTAGGCAGATATGAGCAAGGGGTACGTGTTCTTTGCCAACCAAGATACCAAATGCCATATGACAAGTCAGGAGTAGGGTTCAACCACCCCCTACCCTTGGACATCTTGGTGGAGAACATGCAAGGCCTAGGGATAGGCAACAAGGGGGGTTTGGCATCAGATCCATATGCCAACCCTAACACGACATATACATTGAGGGATTATCTCCCATTAACGGCAATCAACCTTGTTGACCCCCGCAATCCCTTCCCTTTGCTCGAGAGAGGAGAAAGCTCGAGGGCTCATTTTCAAGGAGGGTCTAGACAATGTCAAGAAGGGTCCTCAGAGGACGAGTCAGAGTATGACCCCTTCGAATCAAATAGTGATCACTCACAGGTGATCCCCATGGATGATTATCAAGAAAACCTCTTGACAATGTTCCCTTTAGATGCTCCAATCGAGCAAGCGCCACTGCAAGACAATCAGGCCCCACCGTAGAGAGCGGAACAACCCCAATGGGGCCAGATCAATTTGCTCGAGCAAGATGAGCCTCTAATGTCACAAATAGTTGTTGGAGCCAATGAAGGCTTTTGGATCTCCGATAGTGATTATGAAGATGAAACTGAGATGGCCTATCTCAATCATATGCGACAGCAACAATACCCCTTAGAGATTAACGACATATTTGAATAATTAAACATAGTGCCAGGGCATGAATGGTACGTAGACCCAGCATGGTGGGAACAAGTGTTGAATCCGCCACTTTGGGCATACGAAGAATACCTTCCACCTAGAGACCCTATAGCGACATCAGTGCCGAGGGTAGACCCTATCTTCCTATCCACACATAGGGCCGATCCATTCATGCCAGTACCTCTAGAGCCAGATCCGAAGCACAGAGAACATCCAAAATGTTTGAGTCATCACACCCATGGTAATGGAGACCAAAATCATTTCATCAACATGATCTCCATTGACTTAACCACCCCCATCCACAACCCGATAGATCCAGCACAGTCATTGTATCTAGACATAGATGCCATCGACTGGGATCACGTCAATTCACCTCCATCCCCATCAGAGTACTAGCCTTTCGGTGAGATGCTTCATCTCACCCCAGGGCCAACTCAGGATATCTTCCATGCTGAAGAGGAACCCGAGGTTCCCAACGCAGATTTAAACTCAGCAAATGATATCCATTTGATCCCAACTCCACACCAGTTGGAGGATGGATCCCACATGTCGGTCGAGGAGATGACTGACGTAGACATCGGCTCTGATCCAATGAATCCATAGATTATCAAGTTGGGGGTAAGCTTATCCCCCGAAGAGCAAGCCGACTACATTGCCCTTCTCAAAGAGAAGAAGGAGGTTTTTGCATGGTCATACAAAGACATGTCGGGACTAGATCCATAGCTAGTCACGCATAACCTAACGCTTGATCCGACAGTCAAGCCAGTTAAGCAAAAACTACGTAAGATGCACCCAACAAGTGGCCTTAATGGTCAAAGATGAATTGCAAAAGTTGTTGGATGCACAGTTTGTCATCTGCATGGATTATCCGCCATGGCTGTCCAACATGGTGCCCGTCAAGAAGCCCGACGGGAGGATTCGCATATGCACTAATTTTTGAGATCTAAACAAAGTGAGTCCTAAGGATGATTTCCCCTTGCCAAGCATCGACGCATTGGTAGATGCTACAACAGGTCACGAAATGCTATCCCTCATGGATGGTTTCTCGGGATACAATCAGATTCGTATCAATCTCGAGGACCAACTAAAAATGGTGTTCACAATGCCTTGGGGGACATTTTGTTATAAGGTCATGCCTTTTGGCCTTAAAAATGCTGGCGCAACCTACCAACGTGCCATGACGTACATCTTCCATGATTACATGCATAAAACTTTGGAAGATTACATGGATGATTTGTTGGCCAAATCTCTTTTGCACCCAGATCATCTCGATGACTTAAGCAAGATCCTCGATCGCCTCATGGAACATAAAGTCAGACTGAATCCCAAGAAGTGCGTATTTGGCGTCACATCTAGAAAACTCTTGGGTTTCATAGTCTCAAAGCGAGGCATCGAGGTGGACCCAAACAAAGTCAAGGCAATCCTTGAAATGCTCCCCCCAACTACCATCAAGCAGCTCAGAAGCCTACAGGGAAAGGTCACGTCAATTAAGCGCTTCATAGCATAGCTATCTGACAAGTGCCGACCCATGAACAAATTATTGCATAAGGGGGTAGCATTTCACTGGGATGACGAGTGCCAGTCAACCTTTGATGACATTAAACAATACTTGGCTTCACCACCAGTATTGGCACCACCTAGACCAGGAGTGTCATTCTACTTATACATCTCAGCTACTGAGGTGGCACTAGGTGCCATGCTAGCCCAGAAAAATGAACTTCACAAAGAACAGGCTACTTACTACCTTAGTCGCACCCTGGTCAGTTATGAACTTAACTATGCATACGTTGAGAAGCTCTGCTTGGCAGTGGTGTTTGCTACCAAAAAGCTATGCCATTACATGCTGAGCAACAAGATGTATGTTGTGTCTAAGGAGAATCCATTGTGGTACATGATGAGTCATACTTATCATAGTAGCCGCACGACGAAATGGATCATGTTGTTGATGGAGTTTGACATAGAGTTTATTGGACAAAAATCCATCAAAGGTCAAGTCATAGCCGATCAACTAGCAGAGGCTCCTCTCGAAGACGATCAGCCTCTAGTCATAGAACTACCCGATGATGGGGTCTTCCATGTCTCAGAATCGCCAGATTCTGATGAGCCTGAGTCACAGGCTGACATAACCCTATTTTTTGATGGTTCTAAATGTGAGCAAGGTGGTGGCACGGGAATAGTATTCTTCACACCGCAGGGCGCTCCAATGCCTCTGTCATTTAAATTAAATTTCCCATGCACCAACAACAATGCAGAGTACGAAGCCTTGCTCATAGGTCTTCAGACAACAATCACCATGAACATCAAATGATTGAACATCTTTGGTGATTCGTTGTTAATTGTCAACCAAGTCAAAGGGGTATTCCAATGCAAATGCCCAGTTCTGTAGGCCTACAAAGCCCTTGTGGACAAATTCCTAGCAAAGCTTGAATGGTACGACATCGAGGCACTCCCTCGGTCATCGAATCATTTTGTGGACACTATGGCCTCCTTGGGGTCACTAATCCCGCAAGACATTTCTGGTGATATGACAACCATTCAAGTCAAAACACTATCGCAATCCATGATGGAGCGTGCAAGCTCTGATTTGATGCCAGGAATCCACTTGATCCAGATTGAACCATCCTCGGATAAGTTCTCTCGAATCCATGATCATCTGAATCATGCCAACTAGGGGTCCTTGTTCTCCCCTACTCCCCTTAATAGCAACACAACGCTATTCTTACAAGTTCTTTCCCGCTCAACGTTTGCTAGGGGTGAACTTCAAGAGGGATTGGTTGTTCATACCATCGAGGTTTCTGATCAACAGGATTGGTATTCACCCATAAGGGATTACCTCAAGCTAGGTAACCTCCCACTTGGATTGACGCATGCCGCAAAATGATCATTCAAACAGAAAGTGGCAAAGCATGTCTTGTTAGGAGACATTTTGTACCATCGCAGCTATGAAGGAATCCTCCTTCATTGCTTGGACCAGCAGGAGTCCACTTGGGCGATCGCCCAAGCGCACGATGGTACGTGCGGTGGCCACTTCAGTGGTATGGCCATCGCAAAGCGCATTCTCTGCATGGGCTATTATTGGCCATATTTAGAGCGAGATTGTTGCGCATATGTGAGGAAGTGCATGAAATGTCAACACCATGCTAATTTGACACACGTACCTTCCTAGGCCTTGCAGCCGATTCAATCGACTTGGCATTTTTCATAGTGGGGCTTAGATCTAATCGAAAAGATCTCCCCTATGTCGTCAGGTCATCACACGTTTATCATAACGGCCACAGAGTACTTCACCAAGTGGGTGGAAGCAATTTCGCTTACCTCTACGATTGGACCTCGCATTGTGGAGTTCATTTTACATAACATCATATGTCATTTTGGTATTCCATCCAAGATAATCTTGGATAATGGGACGTCATTCAAGAACAAAGACGTGCATGCTTTGACCACAAAGTACAAAATTTAGCATAGTTTTTTGACACCCTATTATCCGCAGGCAAATGGGCAAGCAGAGGCGTCAAACAAAATGCTAGTCGCCATCCTCAAGAAGACAGTCGTAGACAGTCATAAGGATTGGCACATTCAAATCCCACTTGCCCTATGGGCTTATCGCACTAGCATTCGGATGCCCACTGGGGCAACTCCATTTTTGCTCGTGTATGGCTCCGAGGCAGTCATGCCTCTCGAGTTGGAAATTCCTTCCCTATGCATATCAATGCAAGAGTTCATCGATGATGACACTGCATGGCAGGCCCGGTTAGACCAGCTTACGTTGCTTGATGAACGACGCGTTAATGCTCTCGAGCATTTACGTATCTATCAAGAGCGACTTAAGAAAGCATACAACATGAAAGTTCACCTGAGGGATTTTTAGGTTGGTGACTTGGTCTTAAAAGAGAACCAACAGAACTCTAGTTTGCCGTCCCATCTAAGGGACAAGTTCATGGCAAATTGGTTAGGTCCCTACGTAATTGATAGTAAAATAGGACCTGGAACATACCGGCTAGCCTCTCTTGATGGAATCAAGGAACTAGAACCCTTGAACATCAATCATTTGTGGCCATTCCATATCTAAAAGAGCCATAGCCCAAACAAAATGCTCCAAGGATTCCCACAATCGCTTGGTCAACCCAAAATGCTCCAAGGATTCCCATAATCGCTTGGTCAATCCCAAAATGCTCCAAGGATTCCCATAATCGCTTGGTCAATCCCAAAATGCTCCAAGGATTCCCATAATCGCTTGGTCAACCCAAATCTCCAAGGATTCCTACAATAACTTGGTCACCCAAAAGCTCCAAGGGTTCCCACAATCGCTTGGTCAAAAATAAGAAAATTCAAAAAACAATAAAATCATCAAAAATAACAAAAATTTGCATTTCCTTTCCATGCATACTCACAATCATCACAACAATAAAGAGATCTTTTTGCATCTCATCTCCATATTCAATAAAATCAATCCATCAAAAACACAAAAATATATAGCTGCATTAAGCATCACATCCATACATTACATATTTGTGGTCATAAAGGTCAAGGCACCATAGACTGTAATTACTTGGCAAAACCATCATTTTCCACATTTTTCCACTTTATCAATAATTCATCGCAAATAAATGCCATTCACATCATTTCACCATATCATAGTCGGTTGTCTTCTAATGTATCAAGAGTTTTCATCCTTCAGTCGTCATTAGCTTTCTAGCCACGTACTGTACCAAGTCAGACAGATTTTACAAAGGTAGAGTTCTACTTGGATCACACCTTGTTACGTAGCATCCCAACACAAATTAAAACACATAAAAATTCCCAAGTTGTGTGAATGAAAGATGAAACCTGCAAAGCAATCCAGGTCACCATAAGCGAAATGGTTATCTTGCTCATCCCCTGTGCGAATGACCCCAAGAATGTTGAGAGTTGGCAAAAGGACAAGCATCTTCCCTACCCAATTCCCCAAGAATCCCAAGTTCTCAAAAGTTGCAAACATCATAAAATTTTGCAAAAAGTCAAAACTCTAAAAAATTGACATCACCACCAAAGTGCATACATCAAAAGGCACATACAATAGTGATTCTCATCACTCGAAATTCAAATCCCTTGCTCAAAAGAAAAAATAATAAAAAATAAATAGTGATTTTTATCACTACAAAAGAGCAAGTATCCCAATACAATTGAAGAAAAGAAGGGAGTCGAACTTGAATCCCTGGAACTCTCAGCATTCAGAAGGTCATGAGGCAAACCTCAATACTGGTTTGGTGGATAGCCTATCGGTCACCGGTGGTAAACCTCCCGCATGACGATATATCTATCACATTAACTCATGTACAGATCAATGTTTGCATGTGGATGAGCTAGCTTATGGTATCCTAGATAGCACCATAGATTAATCCGACTAAATACAACAAAGGAGTTAGTGGAGCTAATTAGGTGATCCTCAATACAGGTTTGGTTGACAGCCTATCTAGCACTGGCGGTATCCTGACAAATACCACATAAATGAACTCAATTGCACACACAGGGATGTGAAATAACTTGGTCAAAGACAAGTCCGATTCATACCTTGTTCAAAAGTCTTGTAAGATAAAGTACAGTCATGGCTAGTTAGTTAAAAATGTCTGAGTCTCAGAAAACCTTAACTACATTCTAAACCAACTGTGCTATCTTTCATCCTCGCATTACCATCAGAAAATACAAAAACAACATGTATACATGAAAAGTCATTTACCACAACAATCGCCTAGGACAAAAAGCCATAAAGTTCTAAACAGTCTATGGTGCCCTCGCCAAACAACACAAATTCAATTCATCCATTCCATTTGCATATCACATATAAATAAAAAACATTTGCATTTCATCAAAACATAGGCATCCATCAATATAAATTAACATGCATACATCCATATTCATCAATCATCATGCATAACATCAAATCATGACATGTGCATAAATAAAATAAAGTCATTTGTATATATCATCAAAATTGCCCGTAGGCTACAATGAACCGGTCCTATGACCCCACAACAAAATCCAAAAGCTCAAAAATCCCCAAAGCCTAAGGCGTCGGCCACCATGATCATGCAGGATCGGTGCGACGGGAACTACCCCCCATGGTGTGGGTCCTATGGGACCCCTCAGGGTGGCTACTGCTAGCCCCCGCATCATGCCTACTACCCCCTCCCTCATCCAATCACCTACGATGAGATGATGTTGACTGCTCAGTATCACTGCCCCTCGTTCGATGCGAAGAGCCACCTCCAGAGGGCTCAGGTACCCGCCCCCGAGGTGGATGATCTCTCCCTCCAAATCCATCCGATGCCGGCACCACTCCGCCTCCCATCGATGGTACATCGCTACTACATCATCGTGCTATGCCAGCTACATCCGTAGGAGGTCCCTCTCCCATGCAGCATCGGTATCCCCCTCCTACCGATGGTGCGTAGCCCATGCATTCTCCTGCTCTGCTAGCTGGGCCCGCAAGAGATCCCTCTCTTGTAGAGCCTCCCCTAGCTCCTCATCTCACCTCCATAGTAGCCCCACCAACCATGCATTCTCAGCATGCACCCCTGCCTCCGCATCCTCTGCCACTGCCTAGTGCATAGGCGAATCTGGGACTACAGCCTGCTCTGGCTCCCACTGCTCTAGGGCATCCTGCATCTCCGGCTGATCTGAAGCACCATAATCCGCACCCACATCATCTACCTCCACCATGTCCGCATCCTCTAGCGGAGCACCCCAATCATCTCCTGGTGCCTCGGCACCCTCCCTGCCTACTGCTGCTACCTCTGCGCCTCCCAATGGCCCCTCTCCCCGCCATCGCCATAGTATCCACCACTGGTCATACTCTACGGTAGTCCCGATGTCATCCACATCTGAGACGTCAATCACCGCATCTGAATCCTCGCCAAGTGGCACGATGACTAGCCGGTCCAGAGTCCTCTCGTCCCCCAATGTCGATAGACCACGGGCTCACCAGGAAACCCCTGGCGCACCCCAAACTATCATGTCACCCGACTATAAGGGAAGAACTCCTGCTCGGTCCCATGTCGCCCAATCAGCCACCGCTCCCTACGTACCCATCGGAGCCACTCTCCAGCCTCAGGCCAGGCTGGACAGTCCCGATAGGGGTGCCAAAACACCTCCCCTAGAGCAAGCCGAGCGAAGGCATCGACATAGTGCCCTACGACACCTGCCCACCATCGACTCTATCCCTGCTCCTCAGACCACCGCCACAGAGCCACATAACCTATATCCTTATCCACCATCTCCACCGAGTCATCCATGGTAACCCCTTGGCCTCTCCACCGCTATGTGCTGCCAAGCCCAGCTCTACAACAGATAGCTACAGCTGATCCCCTTTCGCCTTCGACAGTGGACCTCGTACAACTCACCATAGAGCTGTGCCAACAGCGTCTATCCCCACCTCATGATCAAAGGCTCATGTGTCGAACACTCAACCAGCCGATAGACCACATCCAGCAGGTTCCATGGGAACCTCGCACCTGACGAGTCAGGTAGCACCATGTTGGAAATGAGGCCCATGAGTACTGTGTGCCTCACTCCCAACACACCCCTCTCAAGCCACCATCGAACTAAGATCCCACCCATCTGACAGTCAACCTCTGCCCTCTCCACCGGACCATCCACCCCCAACTCCTCCCCATGCCCGAAGCAGCATGTCAACACTACTGTCCGCTGATCCCACGGCATCATCCTGATCGACAATCCATCTATCGAAATCCGCAAAATCTGATAGACATCCTCTAAAGTAACCGTCATCTCCCCTATTGGGAGATGGAAGGTATTAGTCCGAGGATCCCACAAGTTGATCAGGGCCATCAGATAAGCCCGATCCCCGACCACAGGCTCCAGCCGAGCCACCTGCTTGAGCCCAAGGGCATCAAGCCATTCCCAGTTAGCCACAGCTAGCGCCTCCCACGCTTCAACGAAAATAGTAGGCACACGATACCGGCTCTTCACAACCTGCAAAAGAAAACAAAATAAAACACATTAAAATCAAAAAAAAAGTGTTTACAGCTACAAACAGTATAAACAAATTACAAAATTAATTTGTCAACCTAGGGTTTTATACTCTCAAATTTATAAATTAAAAAAAAAAAAAAAAAAAAAAAAAAAAAAAAATTTTCACCCCGGGGGTTTTATCCCCAAAAAAAAAAAAAAAAAAAAATCTAAATAAAAAATCATACAACTTACAAACTTAGTTTGTCAATCTAGGGTTTTTAACTTTACATTGATAAATTAAACAAAAAAAAAAAAAAGAAAAAGGGGGAAGAAGTTAAAAAAAAAAAAAAAAAAAACAACTAAGTTTTTAAAGCTAAATTTTACCCTAAGTTTTTAAACTCGTTTTGATCTTTGTTTAACTAGGGTTAGCCTATCGTTTTTAGCTAAGTTTCGATTTTTTTTGGCCTAGGGTTTCGTTAGTTTACAAAAATGAACACAAACAAACATGGTTTCCACTAGGATTTCAACCTACATTTTAATGAAGCCATACCAAAAACAAATAAACACATTCATTTCACTAAGGTTTTTCATTTTTACATTTGAAAAACAAAATACAAAAAAAGAAGCAAAAAATAACTTGCGGTTTTAAAACTGTAATACAAAAAAACTAATAAAGAGGAAGTTCACTTACTGGTCTCACTTCGGCTCCGCCGCTCGATCCGGTCTATGAACTCATGGTGGAAGGAAAATTTGGCAGTGCTTCGCTTCGTAGAATTGACCTCCTCCTCCTCAGAGCTCCAAATCGCCAAGAAAAACAAGTGCAAATGAGCCCAAAACCTAGTTTTGGCCTTTAAATAGGCTTTTTGAGCCTGTATTCGTTCCTCCCTGGGATGAGCACTCTGGTTAGCACTCGTCCCACCCTGGAATGAATGCTCAATAGGAATTCATCCCACCCAGGGATGAATACAGAGCAAAAATTTCAAAAATAGCAAAAATGCACAAAAATGTACCAAAAACAAGCAATAAAACTGTCCGATGAGAGTGCTTTTGCACTTGACATTTCGGGCATGCAAAATAGATGTCGGGGTCACAAATCCTCACTATCCTACTCCCTAAGAAGGCTATCATAGCCGGACCGCTCCACGGGAGGACGGATTTTTGAGAATTTCATCCCCCAACGACGTCGCAAAACGGGTCCGCACCCAACCAAAATAGCAATAACATTGCCGAACGAAGGCGCCTTTGCGCCTGACATTCTTGGCATCCAAAATAGACATTGGGGTTACAAATTGTCACTATCCTACTCCCTAAGAAGGCCACCATGGCCGGACCGCTCCACGGGAAGATGGATTTTTGCCAATTTCAGCCCCAAAAAGCGTCACCAAAAGGGTTAACACCCACCAAAAATAGGTCTAAATGTCGGGAAACTGCACACACATTTAACGCTAAACATCTGAAGGCACCCTTACACAAGTCATCTTGGGTCAAGCGACTCATCACTTTTCTCATGCAGGTCATTCCCTCATCGATTCGTCGCTTGAGGGGGTAGTCACACTTAGTCACCAATCAACAAATACACACCCAATCATGGAAATGGCATGCATTCAAAGAATCATTGACAAAGACAATTACGCCCCTGCTTGGGGCAGCAAACAAGCAATAATCACAAGCTGATCAATCACTTGGCATTCATGAATCATGAACTCAAGGTTCCCATAGACAAAAGGTTGCGCCCTTTGCCTATTCATGATTGATCAATGTCCAAGCTCAAGTAACACCTCACCGAAAAAGGTTAACACTTGAATTGAGTTCCTTCGCTCGTCAGAAGCAAGGATTCAAGAATGCATGCCCCTTTCCATACTTGGGGCATCAAAAGTTGGTTAGGTTACTAAGAAACCCTAATCATTAGTGCTTTGGTTATCTATTTTTTGCTCGACGCTGCGCCTTGCACAACGCATCCCAAAAAGGGGCATCTGTAGACACCAAAACAGCACCAATCCGATTATGTGACTGCAAACACTGATCGCATTGACACACACAGCCCCAAGGGCAGCCCCTAGAGGTCAAACAGTGGTCCTAACCACTCTCACAGTAGTTTTGGAAGGTCAGGAGTCAATTTGGCACCTTCAGGCACTTTGCTCAGTACTCGTTTCACCCAGGGATGATTTCAAACTGGGATTCGCCCTACCCAGGGATGAATACCAGTATTCGCTCCAGGGTGGGGCGAATTGCAGGTTTGATGGGAAAAAAGTCAAATCTTGACAAATGGCAGCTCAGATCCGCCACTTAACGCTTCCTTCATCGCATGGGAGTGTGGGTGAGCATTTTCGAGCGTTAGAGGCAGTTGCAAGGGCAGTCATGAAGTCCCTAATCAGGGAGGAATCCCCCTCCCCCTGAGAGGGCATGATTGCCAAGTGGCGCCTCTGCATGCCCAATACAAGAGACCTCCAGGTCTATAAATTGGTGAGTTTCCTCACCCCAAAAGAGACAGAGAAGGAGCATTTTGAGCAATGAAGTGCTGCCATTTTACTTCCCCATACGCCCCTAGTTGATTTGTGCCTTTCACATCCGTGATCTCTTTTAGAGAGGAGGTCATTGGGTGACCATTGGAAGGACGAATCTTGAGCCCAAAACCCGACATTTGACCACAGTATACCACCCAATTTTCTGACAACACTTTACAAGAGATTTTGGACTCATCCCAAGTGGATTGGTGCCAAAATCAGGCCCCAAACGGTGGGCGGCCTGCCCGGGTGCCCCCGCACTGCTGCAGGTCTAATCGTCCCTTTTAGGAACGATTAGGAATCTGTGGCCGATTTCTCTTTCTATCATTTTCATTTTGGTATTTGATCTTTATGCTGCTTAGATAGTTTGCAATTTTGATTTCATACCGTTTTGATCAAATTTTGTCATGTTTTATCATTTTTTCGCCTTTACTAACTTGCAGAGGGCATCATCAAAATCCGGGTGTTAGAGGCCAAATTGGGGAAATCTGACCATCTGGGTCATCCCAAAATGCCCCCAATTAGCTAACCCCCACTTTTGCAGGAGATTTGGAGCTGTCCAGATGTGACATTTTGAGCGGTGCTATCTGGCATTTTGTTGCAGGTCTATTCGTCCCGCCCGGAGCGAATTCAAATCGGTGAGGAATTTCCTGACTGTTCCATTTGCAGTGTTTTCTTTGTGAGGTCTTGATGCCCCTGTCAAATTTTTAGATCATTTGGATATATGTTAGTTATCATTTTATTTATATCTTTGCATGCATTAATCGTAGGCTTGGGGATTGCATGTTTCATCTCATCCGCAGGTGCTACTGACCATTTCTTGTTTCCTTGAGCATAGGATCTGGACGTTAGAGGAGCAGCAAGGAGTCAAGACTCATCAACGCAAGCGACGGTGATGTTTTGGTCCGCCCATCTTACATGTGGGCACGCGGAAGAAGGATGGCTATCCATGGATGTAACCAAGAAACAAATTTAACGCTCCTCGCCCCTAAAAAGGGAGGAGGCGAATTGTAACCAAATTCCGAAACATATCAATAAAAGAAAGGGTTGTTCTCCGCATTGGCTTTTCATTTGGGTTTCAATTCGTTTATGCTTTTCCTATTTCATGCATTTTCAATTCGTAGGATTTAACGTTAAGTTTAGTCCCATTTTGCATCATACTTGGAGCTTTTCCTTTTTTTTGTTTCCGTATCCTCGTGCTTTCAGTAGATAGTCATACTTGTTTAGATGATTACAAGTC
>JAQPPZ010009165.1:0-19170 GCA_028583015.1 Wollemia nobilis
CGACATGCCTAATTTTAAAAGATACAATCCTAGAGGTTGGATAGCCAAGATGAATGGTATTTTTTGTTTATATCGTATTTCAAAAATTGGTCGAGTCACATATGCATCTTGTTAACTAGGCACCCAAGCTTATCAATGGTTGTTATGGTAGTTTCATCAACATAACCGATATATTATGTGGCCTAAATTTAAGGAACTTTTCCTTAAAACATTTGATAAGGGTTCATCTTCCTCATATGTGGTCCGCCTCATGGATCTCAAGCAGATCGGTTCAGTAGAAGATTATGTATCAGAGTTCATAAGTATTCTTACTTACACACATGAATTAAACCCAATAGTAGTGGTTTCTACTTTACGTCATGTTCTCAAGGATATAATACAAAAAGAAGTCAACATTCATGATCCACGTACTTTAGATGAGGCCACCAAAATAGCTCAAGCAATTGAAACTAAACTTCAATATGGGGTGTCCTATAAATGTGATTCTAATTTTTGTCGATCTTTTCGCAATAATGAACAATCATCAATATTTTTTTCTTTAAATGTTGTTCTTATCATCCCAAATATCAAGCATGTGCAGTGCATCAAACCTTTCAAGTAGAATTTTAAAATAAGGAAGAAGAAGAAGTTATAACTCAGTAAGAGTCACCCACAAATAGAGAACAACTCTCAGAAGATACTAATGAAACAACACCTGAGGATGACACTATTGCTCTCTCAGTACATGCACTTATGGGGTTAATAGCTTATCATACAATCAAGGTACAAGGATTTATTAGGCACACACATATTAATGTGTTGATTGATTCAGGCAGTACACATAACTTTATTGATATCAAAACTGCTAAAGCATTAAAATTGTACATTAACACGACCAATCAAGATAAGTTCCAAATTTTAATTGCAAATGGAGGAAACACTCAATGTGTAGGTAGAACATCTCCAGTTTCAATCCAAATGGAAAATTATACTTGGTGAGGTCCTCTCTTCGTTATGAACCTAGGAAGTGTAGATGTTATTTTGCGTGTCAAATGGTTATCACAGTTAGATGAGGTTACTTTTCATTTTTGAAGATTATATATCAAATGGAAGGAGAACAAGAAGACTATTTGTCTTCAAGGAATTCAATCTCCACCATATAATATGGTGAGTTACCATTGCATGGAGAAACTATTAAACAAGGGTGCTCATGGATTCATAGCTCAAATAAATTCCATAAAAAATCAATCCTTGGACACTCGGGCAATTATCTCAAAGGATATTCAACCTATTGTGGACAATTATGAAGAAGTATTCAGTGAACCAAAAGGTCTACCTCCTAACGATCACATGATCATGATATACATCTTGTTTCTGGTAGTCTTCCTTCTAATGTTCATCCTTATTGCTATCCTCAACCTCAAAAGATAGAAATAGAGAAGATAGTACAATAAATGTTAGAACATGGCATAACTCATCCTAAAATTAGTCCTTACTCATCACCCGTGGTAATGGTACGTCGTAAGGATGAATCTTGGTGCATGTGTCCAGATTTTCATCCTCTCAACAAAATTACCATAAAAAATAAGTTCCCTATTCCTGTCATTGATGACGTATTGGAAAAATTACACGGTGCTAGTTACTTCACTAAATTGGATATTCGTTTCAGATTTCACCAAATCAGAGTTAGAGAAGAGGACATACCTAAAACCACTTTTCGAACTCATGAAGGCCATTATAAATTCCTAGTTATATCTTTCGATCTTACTAATGCTCCATAAATATTTCAAAGACTTATAAACCATGTTTTTAGACCTTATATTTGTAAGTTCGTTCTAGTTTTCTTTGATGATATCCTAATTTACAGTAAATCTTGGAAAGATCATCTAACCCACATTGACAAGGTTCTTCATTTACTACATAAGGAAATTTTTTTTGTTAAAAGATCCAAATGTGCCTTTGGGGTCCAAGAAGTCGAATACTTAGTTCATATCATATCTCATGAAGGAGTCAAAGTATACCCTAAAAAATAAAGGCTATTAAATATTGGCCTCTACCTAAATCCCTCAAAAATCTTAAGGAATTCCTAGGTCTTATAGGTTATTACCAGAAATTCATATGCAATTATGGTAAAATCACAGCTCCTCTTATACCACTTACCAAAAAGGATGCTTTTAAATGGAATGAAACAACCTCTCAAATATTCTAAGAAATCAAAGACACTATGTTCTCCACTCCAATATTGGCTACTCTAGATTTTAGTAAACCCTTTGTCATAGAGTGTGATGCTTTGGGTACAAGAATTGGTGAGATCCACCCCTTGGCTTTCGAAAGAAAGCAACCATTAGGCAAACGTTTGGGGCAATCCACATATGAGAAAAAAATGTTGGATTTTACATGCCATCAAAAAATGGAGGTATTATTTACTCAATAGTCGCTTCATCATAAAAATTGACCATAGTAGTCTTAAGCACTTTCTAGAACAATGTTTCTCTTATCTTGAATAAAACAAGTGGATGACAAAATTATTGGGTTATTATTTCATATTTGAGTATAAGAAGGACAAAGAAATTGTGGTAGCTGATGCATTATCACATAAATATGAAGATGAAGTCTCCATTCACGCCATTTTTTGTCCTTGTTCTCAATGGATTTCTCAACTTCAAGAAGAATGGTTGGTTGATAATGAAGCTGCTAAGATTATTTAAGATTTGAATAAGGGATCATCAAAACATCCTTATTTTTCTTATAGAGATGAGGTGCTATGAAAGAAAGATCACATTTTAATTCTGTAGGGTTCCATTATTAAGACCATGATCCTTGAAGAATCACATTCATCTTCATCAGTAGGGCACTCAGGCTTCTTGAAAATATATCAGAGTGTGAAATAATATTTTTTTGGAAAGGATTAAAATCAGATGTCAATACATTTGTGGTCGAATGTGAAGTACGCCAATGCAATAAAGGTGAAACAATCAAAAATTCAGGACTTCTGAAACCCTTACCAATTTTGAATCGCCAGTGGAAACACATCAATGGATTTCATTGAAGGTCTACCCAAGTCATATGGTAAAACAATGATTTTTGTTTTTGTGGATCATCTCTCCAAGTACACCCACTTCAATTGTCTACAACACCCATATTCAGCAAGCAAGGTGGCCAAGGTATTTATTGACTCCATTTTCAAGTTACATGGCATACCCAAAACTATTGTAAGTGATCGTGATCCCATATTTACTAGCCATTTTTAGAGATAATTATTTTGTCTTAGTCGTACCAAATTAAATATGTCCTTTGCATACCATCCCCAAATTGATGGTCAAACTAAAATTGTTAACAAATGTATGGGTACCTATCTTTGTTGCTTTTCTCAAGATAAGCAATATCAATGGAGTTAATGGCTTTCATGAGCAGAATGGTGGTATAACACTTAATTTCATTCTTCCCTCAAGATGTCTCCATATGAAGCATTAAATGGGTTACAACCACCAGTAACCTCAAATTATGTTCTAGGATCTTCCAAAGTAGCTCAAATCAATGACTGATTCCAACATCATCAATCAATGCTTAACATTCTTAAAGACAACTTGATCCAAGCTCAAAATTGTATGAAGCAACAACAAGACTTACATTATTCAGAACGACAATTTAATATAGGTGATATGGTTTTCTTACGGATGCAACCTTATAAGCAGTTGTCCTTAAATATCAAGACAAGTTAGAAGTTGACCCCTTGATTCTATGAGCCCTACAAGGTATTTCATCACATATCAATTGGAGCTTTCACCTTCCTCCCGGATACATTCAATTTTTCATGTTTTCTATCTCAAAAAGTGATTGGCCAAAAGTGCACTTCTAGACAAAGCTCCCAGTACTAGATGAAGAAGGATGTATAACTCTTCAACTAGAAGCAATATTGCAAACCAGATCACGTCATATTTGATCTTGCCAGGTTAAATAATTTCTAATAAAATGGTAGGATCTACTAGTAGAAGATGCTACATGGGAACCATAAAGTATTTTCAAGTCATTTCTAGCTTTGAGGACAAAGCTTTTCGAGGAGGGGAGCCATGTTACAACTCCAATATAGCTAGTCGGCTATATTTCCAATTAATCATTGATTGGTTGATTTATTCTTATTTATAGAGGTAGGTTACTTTATATTTGATCATCAATAATTATACAATATTTCATTTATGTATTCACAAGGACTTAGCCTTCCTCAAGTGGTAAAAGTTATCTGATTTAATTCATTCAATCTGTGTTGCAATTGTTTTTCAAGTAGTTTCCCTACATGAAATGTAGAGCATGTATGAAGTATGGAGAGTTTGAGATCTCCATTTTATATCAATATACTATTTTTGTGAGCTTTCATTAATGATAGTTTATGAGTAGTTGCAAAAGTTTCTTATGAGTTTTACATGCTTAGTATATTGCCATTATCTTATTGTAGACACCCAAAAGTCACACATTGCTATTTTTTCATATCTAAAGGTGATTATAGACATCCCTAGGATATTTTAGACTATTGTAGTCATGCGTAGACATGCATAGACATGCGTAGACATGCGTAGACACACGTAGACATGTGTAGACATGCATAGACTTCCATAAGTTCACCATAGTAACGTGTAGACTTCCACAAATGGCTTTCAGGTCCAAAACCCTAATAAGCCCTCAAAACTATATTTTATGCATCAAGATACCTTCATACAACAACCCAAGGTGATGTATCATCCATTTACACTCAATTGACACCCCACGGGATATTAATTGGCAAAATCAATTAAAAATCAATTATCAAATTCTAATTTAATGCTGACTTCACTTAAGCCCCTTTTTAGGGCAAAATTGGATTAATTAACTCTTAATTCATAATTAGTGTTAATAAAATCCTCCCACATGTGCCAATTTAGGGTTTCCTAGGGTTTTCTTTTAATCCTCCCCTAAACATGCTTAAGGCTTAATTAGGATTAGCACTAATCCTTCCTCACACATGTGTGAGGATAGGATATTTCCTACTTAGAATGATATGTTGCCACATAGCTTCTATTAACCTAACCCTAGTCAGAATCAAACCTAGGTTTAGTCTATCTAACCCCCCCTGCACCTTGCATTTGCCTATAAATAATGGGTTCTAAACCCCTAATTAAGTCTGATTCTAAAATTCAACAAAGTACTATTACTCTGCAAAAATGAAAAGCCAATAGCACACAGTCCATTTTCTAAAGCACATAGACAGATTTTGACAGAATACAGAGGCACCCTAGCTGCCTTAGGATTAATCTATCAAAGGGATTTTGCCAGAAGAGCATCACAGCTCAATTCACAACCTACCCTACGAATCCAACCCCAATTAGCGACCCGGGTCATGAATTGCATCTGCAAGCCCCAAATCACTCCAAATTTGGGAGGTAAGCTCTATTTCAACATATTATTACCTTATGCATATTTTATTGTGATTTATGTTACAATTTTATAGTCATTTTATCTTCCTAAATATGGGGCCTGACTAAGGCAAGCCCCCCAATGTATTGAACCTTTCTTGAAAGTTTATTTCAGGTTATGTAGTAGATTTGAAGGAAATGAACACCAACAAACAACAACCCAGTGATGGCTTGCATACATCAAGCCCACCTACACTGAGGGACACTAGAAGAAAGCATCAGATTGATTGTAACCTTGTTAGGAATAGATATGGATAAAGGGCATCAAGGCCCTATTGTAACACATGCTCATTAATATCAATGGAATACAATTTATTTGTTTAATGCATCATTTATGTTTGTGTTAAATTATCAAATGCAGTTTTCTACCCGTTTCATTATGGCATGCCCGGTGGGACCCCACAATGGATAGTGCTAGGTTCACTTTTCTTATAAATCTAACATTATCTTCTATTTCTATGTTTTGCAAGTATCAAAAATGTGTTTCACTGAAGCCTCCAAAGCCCTAGGAAGCACCCTAGGCCAGCAGATCTCAGATTTGAAGCCTCTACACCTGATTCGTGACCCACCCTATGATTTAGGTAGAATTCATGACCCGGGTCACGATTTTAGCACAGACACCTCAAAAACCCCCAAATCAGTTGGGGTGATCTTTTCAGGGGCCAAGAAAACCCCCCTTAGCATTAGAATCTAGGTATTTTCACTTTTTCTGCCTCTGTTGAAAATATTTGGAAGTATAAATGCGTTAATTAGTTGAATGACCATTACTAGGCCTAGTTTTGGGTTCATTGCAAAGTAATTAAAGCATTAGGGTTTCTAAAATTTTTAGGACCTGCAACTTTCCAGCAAGTTCATAAAATTTATTTCTCAAATAAGTTTGCATGTCCTTGTATCTTGCATGTAGCACAAGCCTACGTTGATTTCATTTTACTAATAGCTTTCATTGTTAGAAAAAAAACTATACATGTTCAAGTAAATCAGGGTTTCTAATCCCCTCTTCTAATTCTGAAATGTCTTTGCATTCTAATAGAAAATTAAGGTTCCTAATCCCTTATTCCTTTGTTTGAAAGAAATTTTTACATTCAAAAGTTTAAATCAGGGTTCTAATCCCCTTCACTCCACACACTTGGATTGTTTATTTCTATGCTTTCAAAAATAGGTTAGTGTGCTTTGGAAAGGCATTTAGGGCTAGAATACTTCTCTTCAAAGAATAGTATCTAATAAT
Organism: Wollemia nobilis; assembly: GCA_028583015.1. Classification (NCBI taxonomy): domain Eukaryota; kingdom Viridiplantae; phylum Streptophyta; class Pinopsida; order Araucariales; family Araucariaceae; genus Wollemia; species Wollemia nobilis. The sequence continues at coordinate 6,652 of JAQPPZ010009165.1, forward strand.
TTGCTTTTGAAAAGGCCTTAGGATTAGTTTTATTTTGAAAAATGCAAGTAGTTAGTTTCTTATCTTGTAAACATTGATAGTAAAACACAAACCCACACACACTCATGTGGTATCTTAAACAAGTGGTGATATTGGACTTCATCCCCAATCCATCACTCGAGACTGGTGTGGATCGAGTTGCACTCTCCATAAGATCACCCCCCTAGACACCTAGTAACCCCACATGAGTGGTTATCTAGATTTCATCACTAGAGACCCCCTAATATTGCGACTGGGCCCTGGATTTCATCACCAATAGTTACCTATGGAGTGGGATAGGATTTAGCGCCTTCATCCACAAGGCTAGTATAATTTGTGGAATTGGTAACTGTCATTCTTGACTAAGCCCACCCGAGGATGAAGCAAAAGCATGGGTATGCTAGTAGTATGTCTTAGACAATGCCACCTCTTCTCGTGAGAGGATATTGTGAACTCGCTTGAGCATAGTGAGTTCCACTCCTTTAGGATACCATTTTATTGCACCTTCCATACAGGTCACCATTTGCACATTACGGTACCATTCTATCCTGTGCATCTTTAGGTGTTGTAAGAGGTTTGTTATTGATGACATTTCTGATTTTCTAGAGTATTCACTTCATTAGCCATGATTCTACATAGAGAGTATCAATATTACAACACACAAAACAAATAAAACACTTTTATTTTCATAGCATTTAGAATTGATCCCGGTCTACCATTGTTTGCATGATCACAGACTGGTCTCAACACATTACACCACATATTGTTTTGCTACATGTAGCATGTCATTTAATTCACATTTACATTAGACATGGTTGAGTCCACATCACACAGGGTTTATTCTTAAAAACTCCCTTTGAAACATGCCACTATGCCTGTGGTCACCCGTAGTAGAGCACGTGAGAAATCATGCTCTATGGAGGAATGGCCTCCCCCTTCCTCTAGTTAGTATACTCTTACTCCTTCGATCATGAAGGAGAGTGTTATAGATACATATTATTTATGCAGAGAATTCGATGCATAATTCACACACATGATACCTCATGCTGAGACATCAACTTTGAGTGAAATTCTTGCTACTTCACTCGCAGAGGATTACCCGCTCTTTGTAGCCACATCCTCACGTAATCCCTTGACCACATTCTGTGACCATGTAATCTACACTACACCAAGATAGTATCCTCTAGCATTCACTGTAGATGAGGAGGTCATGCCCACATCACCCACCTTTGCACAACCCTTTTTCTAGAATCTATCTCAATCCTTGTTTGAGAATGATTCCTCTCTTCTAAACCGTACCCATCCTGAGGTCACATCATTTGATCCTACTGTAGGAATGGTGTTGGAACCATCCTCATCCACCATAGGAATCCAGAATTCATTCTTCCAAACTGCATAATAGATACCTACCCAGTAGGAACCGCAAGCATTCCCGAAAACCTCATTCCTGTACTCCTCACAAGAGTACCAACCATTTTCTTCCCAAGGGTCGTTCTTCACCATATCTAAGGGTACCTCCCAATAGCCTCTTTAGGAAAAAGATATGCAAACCCAAGTAGGAGTGTATACCTACACTTTACCCTTAATGCAAGCTCCTACCTCGATAGCTTATCCCACCTTTTTAGCAGCTTTCTTGCCTATCTCACAGGTATCTGGAGTGCATGACGCCAAAACCTTGGAGCCTCCTTTGCCTAAAATGACCTTTAGGATACCACCACCTATGCCCTTTTAAGCTCCCACTACCTATCTCCATCCTACCTGTGGAATGACACCAACAGTGTATGTACCTACTCAACCAAATTATTGTACATAGTTTAGCTTTCCTACTTCCTACCCTCCAAGACAGAGACAAATCCCACCTTTTGATACCTTGTATCGACCATCCCTAGCACCAGTAGAACTGACACCTATACCACAACTAGCTACACCTAGCTTCTTTATGCCTCCTCTAGTTTGGTCATTGCCACCCATGGTCCAACCAGTACAATAGGCTCCAAACTAACAAGTACTCGAGCCACAACCATAGGTTGCTCAGTCATAGTATTATTATCCTCAACAAACGCCTACCCCAAAACCTAGTGTACCTGTAGAAACAACACATGTCACCCAATACCCACCTTATCATGATCAGGTACAACAATATTCCCCATAGTATTGTGAAGAACAACAATACCAATACCCACCACATCCATAAGGTCAGCCTACCATAGCCCAACCTTCAACTCCTATGACACCCGAACATCAAATCTTGTGAGATGAAGTCAAAATGTTGAACCTACACACCTCTAGCTACAGGCCACAAAAGCCTTTCTATGATGAACTTTGCAATGAGCCAGTACATCCATCAGTCCCCATACCTCCTTATTCCTATCATTTTGAAATACCAAAATTCGACAAGTATAGAGGTAAGGAAGATCCCAAAGAACATGTGAGCAACTATCACTCGTCCTGTTACCAACTTCACAGTAGTAACCCTCTTATGTTGCGTACCTTCTCCCTTTCCCTCGTTGGGTCATCATTAGATTGGTACAACATGCTATCACACCATAGCCTATACACCTTTGAACAACTAGCCAATTCCTTCTTAGATCACTTTTATATCAACATCAAGAAAAAAACCATATTTTATGATGTCTACACCTTATGACAGGCTGATGACAAACCCATCACCGAGTTTGTTGCCATATGGAGAGCGATCATTCATGATCTTACCCATAGCCTCCCCTAATCGATAGGGGAATTACTTAGGTAGCAAATCCTTTAGCCCTACAAAATCAAAAACTAGGGATTTTCCAAAATCCTCTACCAGATAACAAAGGATCCAATCCCTCTAGACCTCAAAACAACCCTCTAGCGCCCCCTCACCAAGTCAACAATGTCCAACATGATCCTCCATCACACGGAGTAGTAAGCATGATCAACATTACTATGACAAACCAATGGTATCCGTCACCCTAGACAACACCTATTGTTTCCCCCCTTGTTTATTTTATGTCCTCGTAAGCATCCCAAAGGCCTAATGTCGTACCACCACCACCTCAAAATGTGATTACCATCCATGGTAGTTTAACCCATCAGCTATGCAATGCACCCGCATGACTATCCATATTTGACCTCCTACAATAGTCTCAACCCCATTGTGAGGCATTGAATGACATCCTACGTTCCATTAAATTAGAGACACATGATACAAATGCTTTTGTTAATTTCATAGGGAACATCCCATGATGCCTTCAACCATCAATTAGATTTCATGTCCATGAGATAACGAAACTCGTTGGTGAAGGAGCTGATCCTCCCCTCCATATACAAGCTAATATAAATGATATTACCTACAAGTGGGTACTCGTTGACACAACCTCATCCATCAGTATCATATCCACAATAGTCGTACATCACCTACATCTCTCTCTAGTGCACTTTGCCACACCTTCCCTAGACCTACGTGCTTTTGATGGTTCCATGATACCTACTGTAGGATCCATAGTTCTACCCATTCGCGTATTCATTTGTACAATCCCCATACTCTTTCACATCATTCAAGGAGAAATGCAATATAATATTCTCCTTGGTCACCCTTGGATTAGAGATATGTAGTGTGTCCCATCCACATTGCATCATTGCCTCAAGTATATCTACAATAGACTTGTTCATTATGTCCCAATCGATGGAGACACTTTTAAGTTTTGTAACATTGCAGACCTTCCCCTGCACCTTCATTCTCATCTTCCAAACTGTTCCCTATGTCTTCTCACTAGTCAGTAGAAGCATCAGTATCCTCTCCAATTTTCACTTCAACATCCCAATGTTCATCAACAACACCAGTCTCGACATCTGCACCATCAATATTACATACTGAGGGACTTAAAACTAATACTATGCCTTCCCCACTACCATTTTCATGGCCTCCACAACCCTCTCAACATCTAGCATTACAATTTCTTCCCACGATGTCGTAACCACCATTTCCACCCATCACACAACCGACTACATTACCTCCTTCACCCTTGCATATGGAAGCCCCTATCCTTCCTACACCATAGACACTGCCTCTTCCCTTTCGACCGAAACCTAAGAGATTCATGTCTCCACGTATCCCTGCACCTCCATCGATGCCATCCCCTATGCAGAACAAAAAACCTGTTCAAGCCACAAAAATCCAACATCATGAGCCTGAATAGCCAACACCCAGCTCGGATGAACTTCCACACCCTTTAGCTACCACCATTAGAGAATCCCAACTTTCTCCTTCATCATCTAATTTGGATATGCCACCCCAATAACTAGAGCATGCTACACCACGCATATCCATATTCATGAAAAATAATGGTTTAAGAAACTATAATGTACATGATACCCATGTATGTGACACCCCTATCCAATCTACCCAAGATTTTGACCATCCCTTAGCCTCAATGTTGACTATCGAAACTATCATACAATTAGGAAGTCTCAAAAACCACACCAACTTTGTATATGCGGGAGTAGACTCTTCAATCCCCTCACCAACTTCTTCACCACCATAATCTATCTTGGGTGATGTGCTACCTACAATGCTTTCATTGGCATGGGATTGGGTTAGGTTGTTATGAGCAAGGACTGCGTACACCCATTAACCCTCATGTCCGCTCACCTACCGATAAAATTGGTCTAGGTTATCGCCCAACCGCCACCTATACATTAGAATATGAGATACAATATCTATCCTTACATCCTCCCCCGCATCCAACACACACCTTGGAAGAGTACATTGACATGGACATGTTAGAAGATACGTCTTCGCCCACATCAATCGTCACCGCCCCCTATGATTTCTTCCAAGAATCCTCTATACCTGATACCTCTTTGTTCTATGATGTTCAGCAATTGGTAGAACATTTTGCTACTTTATCTCTAGCTACACCACCAAAAGAGTCAGATGCACTCCTGCATGATCCATCACCTATAAAGCGAGACCTAGTATCACCTGATCTGCCACCAATACACCTGCTAGTATTACCGCCTATACATAGATAGTTGTGGAGAGTAGCCTCTTGTCCTTGTTCACCACCAGTCATCATGAGGCCTCCCTTGAGCCTTTTAGGATGCAAATAACCTATCCAAATTCCATCACCAGATTCCACCCCTCCTATTTTACCTACAACATCGATTAACATGGTTGAAGTAGATCTACATTCTCCCCTTCGTTACAGCCACCAAAGAATTTGAGACGACACCCCAAGCCCAAAATTTATCGATCTTGCACATATTTTACACATACCAGCACCTGGAGATTTTCTTCTCTCTCCTCATGTCTTAAAAATAGCAAATGCCCCTTCCTCATCCACGTCACACCAAATACCTCAAGTCCATCAGACGGGCATTTACGTAGATGATGAATTTGAGTTCAGAGAAGCCATCGATGACTTCAATATCATTCATGTCCCTAAATAGTTGTGTGATAGATCTCGTATGCTCATCGAGGATACGATCAATGTAGACGTCAGTGATGATCCATAAAATCCACACATTCTCAAATTAGCCGCTAGCCTCTCACCCGAGGAACGCATCACCTTTACAAACTTCTTATGCAAGTATATAAAAGTGTTTGCATGGTCTTACAAAGACATGCCGGGACTTGACCCTGCCATGGTAGTGCATAATATTATACAAGATCCCAATGCCAAACCAATAAGACAAAATCTGTGATGCATGCATCCAACTATCACATTGATAGTAAAATTTGAGCTCCAAAAGCTCCTAGACATTGATTTTATAATACCCATCGACTATCTCGAGTGGGTATCCAGCATGGTCCCTGTCCCCAAACCATCTGGTGATGTTCATGTGTGCACAAAATTTCATGACCTAAACAAAGCTTGTCCCAAAGATAACTTCCCTCTACCCAAAATTGACTCTCTTGTTGACTCCATCGCAGGTCATGAGATGATTTTCCTCATGGATGGATTTTTTGGATACAATCAAATTCGGATCAACCCAACTGATCAACACAAAACTTCTTTCACAACACCCTAGGGGAATTTTTGCTACAAAGTCATGCCCTTTGGCCTTAAAAACACTGGGACAACCTATCAACGAGCCATGACCTACATCTTTCACAACTTAATGCACAAAAATGTGGAAGAATATGTAGATGACCTCATAGCCATATCAAAAAAATGTGTCGATCATCTCTAAGATCTCTATCATATTTTTGATCAACTACTAGAACACAACATGCGCCTCAATCCAAAAAAGTATGTGTTCGGTGTTACATCTAGAAAGATACTAGGATTCATTGTCTCCCAATGAGGCATTGAAGTAGATCCTAGTAAGGTGAAGCCATCATCGACATGCCTCCTCCTACCACCTTAAAGCAATTACACAGCATCCAGGGGAATATTACCTCTATTCATAGATTTATAGCATAATTATCAAACAATTTCCAACCATTCAATCATATTCTATAAAAAGGAGTACAATTTAAATGGGATGAAAACTATCAAGCCACATTCAATGCCATAAAAACTTACCTTATGTCACCACCGATCATGTCACCGCCACATCTACAATTATCGCTGACTCTATACATCTCAGCCACAAAGCTTGTGCTAGGTACACTCCTAGCTCAAAAGAATGCTCTTGACAAAGAGCAAGCTATCTACTACATCAGTCACACACTAGTTAGTTATGAAATGAGATATGGATACATGGATAAACTATGCCTAGCAATAGTATTCACCACCCAGAAGCTAAGACATTACATGTTAAACCATACAAATTTTGTCATAACCTGAGATAATCCCCTACCGTATATGATGAAAAAAGTTATCACAACTCCCACACAGCTAAATGGATTATGCTTCTAATCGAGTTCGACCAAAAATCTTCCAAGAGAGACTTTTGAGTATTTAAGGAAGAAGTTGGGAGTAGTTTTACTACCACCCTAGAATTAATCACCTCAACAAGAGGTGGGGGAGAGGCTAAGCTAAGAGGCTCATTCTTAGCCCTGAGTCCCAAAGATGACCCTTTGCCATTGATGACAAAGGAGGAGAGATTTGAGTAAGGGGGAGAACCTTGAGTCAGGGGGAGCAAAGCTTCAGAGGATGGTTTTTAGTTGGTTTTATTTTTGACAGTTGGTAGTGGTTTTAGTAGTGGTTTGCAATCAATGACAAAGGGAGAGATTTTTGGCAATTTTGGGTATGTTGCCTAGCTTCATGGTTGTGATTTTGTCATTGATTTCAAAAGGAGTTTGTGTTGATATCAAAAGGAATTTGTGCTGATGTCAAAAAGAGTTTGGTGCCAAAAAGATCTTGAAAGTTCCATGATGTTTGTTTAAGCATTTTTAATTAAAACCATGGTGACAATGTTAAAGGTTTTTCTTAAAACCATATTGGATTAATGAAAAGGTTTTTTCTCCTTGAAAAAACCTTAAAAGTCCATTTTGATTATTAATAAATAAATTAACTCAAACCTTTGAAAAGGTTTTAAGTTAATTTTATTATTAATAAAATAATAATAATTAATTTAATAATAATTATTGAAAGGGTTTCTAAACCCTTAGCGACGCCAATGTAGAAGACTTACCTCATCGACGTCGTTTGTTTGGAAGGAGCACCGACGTCAACTTGCATGGGATGCAAAAGACTATTAAAGGACATTAATTCCTAAGGTTCAATGCATCTCTGATTTTGTATGATTACCTTCGATTTCGTATGGCTCTGTGACCTTCAATTTCGGATTGCTATGTGATTTTCGAGTTTCGTATTGCTCTGTGTTTAAGTTTTGCTTTTGTATGCCTGTGAGGAAGACAAATTTGTTTGTCTTTAATTTTTGTGAGAAAAGGGAAAGTAAAACGATGAGTGGCACTTGAGAGTTTCGTTGGGCACTTGTGCTCCAACAGTGGAGGTAGTGGAGCGAAGGCACTCGCTAGGCAGAGATGTCAAGATCAATTTGTGATGGGCGTGTTTCATTTTCATTTTGGTCATGGATTATTGTGCACATGGTATGACAGTTACTTTGGTCCATGATTTTGGAGGAGGAAGCACTTTGGCACTTATGTTAGTGTCTCCATACTTCTCCTAAGGTTGGAGAATTGATTTTTAGCCAAGGTAGATATTTTGTTGATAATGTGGAATATTTGATTTGACTTGGCAATTATTGTTGGTAATTGGATGGAGGTATAAGGTTAAATAGAAATATTGCTTTGACATTGTTATTATTGATGCTTAATGTTTATGTGGAGTAATAAGGTGTAAAAAGGATTATTTTCTATGTGTATTATCTTTTTGGTGGTTGATGTTAAGTTGGAGTGATAAGGTGTTGTTTGGGTTTTTATTGTTGTGCATTATTCCATTGTTGCTAACTCTAATTTGTGGCAAATTGAGAGTTAGTGTTGTGATAGATTTTGAGTTCTCCTTCTTCATCAAATTAAAGGTATGGGCACATTCTTCCATGGTTATTATTGATTGATAGTTTTCTGAAAAAATGTTTGGAGTGAAAAGGATTAAATTAAGTTTCCTTATTTGGAGTGGATCTTATTTTCTGAAAGTGGAAGTATTGGTTATGCATTATGAGATCATGATGAGTTTATGAGTTATTGTATAATTCTGGTTTATGGGAGTGGAAGCATTTTAATTTTTATTTAGGATTTTTGAGTGAGAAGCTTATGCCATTGCTATAAGTTGTTGAAACCCTAATTGAGTTGTTTGGTTGTTGAGAGTTTAATTTTGAGATTGCTTCCATTGAGATTGAGTTGATCAAGTTGTACTTTACTTGATGCTTGGTTGATGTGATTTAATGAAACATATTGAGTCTCTAACAATTCTCTTTATGCTTCTATGAGATTGATTTGAGTTGAGATTGAGAGTTGAAGGATAGAACATATTGAGTCTCTAACAATTCTCTTTATGCTTCTATGATATTGATTTGATATGATTGGATGAAACACATTGGGTCTCTAACAATTCTATTTGTGTGTTCACATTGGGCAAGTTTCTTGGTAAACTTACTTGAGCTTATTTGGACAAGTTCTTGGTGAGCTTGCTAGGACAGATTTGGACAGGTTCTTATGGAGAACTTGTGGACTGATTTGGACAGGTTCTTATGGAGAACTTGTGGACTGATTTGGATAGGTTCTTGTGGAGAACTTGTGGACTGATTTGGACAGGTTCTTGTTGAAGAACTTGTGGATAAATTTGATGAAGTCTTGGTAAAGACTTGTGAGCAGTTGTGATTGATTTGTTCAAGCTTTTGGCTTAATATTGGAACAGATCTGATAGAGATTTGAGAGCAAATTTGTGCTGGACTAGAGGACTGAGTTTGGTACATATTTGTGATAGAGTTTGAGAGGACTTGTGCTAGACCAACTGACTATGTTTAGTACAGGTTTTTATGAGCAGTTGTGGAGGTGATCAGTGAGGATAAAAGTCTCTAGAGCTATAGCAAGGAGGACAGGATATCTTCTCTGGAAAGGAGTTCCACCTGCTAGCATTAGAAGAGGCAGTGATATTTTGAAGTATCATTTCAAGAGCTTTGGGGGATAGGACATCTCCTTTGGGAAGGAGGCTCATAAATACTTGTTGAGGGGAAGGATTCTCCTTTGGATAGGAAGTTCATAAAATTTATAATAGGGAAAGGATTTCCCAAATAACTTGATTGAGAAAGCTTTTAGTGAAAAATTTCTATGGATGTAGCCCATCTTGGGTGAACCGCATTAAAATGGCTCTTCTTTGTGTGTTGCTTTCTATGACGATTAATGTTATGGTGATGCCACTGCTATATAAAGTAAAGTTTTCAAATGGTTGCATCTTATACTGTTCACCCACCCTCTCAATATATGTCTATGTTCTTCAAACTTTATTCCATTTTATTTGTTTATATATTTTTAATTCTTTTAAATTTGCTCAAGCTTCAACTTCATTATTTGTCTTAAATCCACAATTGAAAGGATAATGAGATAAAATCTCTCCTTTATTATTTCTAATTATTCCTCCTCCTCCTACTACTCTTGGGTTTCCTTTAGATGCTTCATTAAAATTTAATTTAACCCACTCCACATCTGGTGGTTTCCACTTTATATTCTTTATCTTATTTTTGCTTCTCTTGTACCCAACATCATAATTCCATTTAATGACTTGAATCCATCTATAAAGACTCTTTGCTTCCAAATTAGGGATTGGATGAGTTGATAGGGTTGGTTTAGACTCCTCTATGGCTAAACATATCTTCTTTTTCATTACCTCTAAATTGTTTTCATTTTCTTTAAATATTCTTTTATTCCTTTCTAGCCATATAGTCCAAAGTATTGTATCTTTTGATATATCCCACATTGTCTGTAAAGCATCACTTTTATAAGTACTCTTCCATTGCTTTAACCAATATTCAATTCTAATTATTCATCACCATGCATTTACCAAACATATTAAGAATACATTGCCACAAATTCCAGACTATTGAGCAATGTCCCAAGATATTCTCAATACTCTCCTCCTTATTATAGAAAACACATCTAGAGGGGCCATGAAAACCCCTTTTCATAAGGTAATCCCAAGATAAAATTTTCTAATGACCTACTAGCCAAACAAACATTTTAATTTTAAGAATTCTTGGGCTACCCCAAATATCTCTCCAAATTCTAGTGATATTATTATTATGTTGGTGTTGAAAATTATATCCACTTCTTGTTGTGTATTATCCTAAGCTATTCAACTCCCAAATCAATTTATCCTTGGCACACCTCAGAATAATTACAGTTTTTATCTTTCTACTCAATTGCCTCCTAGCATCAATGTCTTGTATACTTGTAAAAAAATATTTTTTCCATTTGTATCTTCCTTCTCAATCCTTGTACAAAATGTTTGAAACCCTATCACCTTATTTGTATTGAAGCAATCTCTTCGAGGTTTCAAAACTGGATCTAAATTGAGTGGTTTTTATCACACCAAGTATCCATACAAATAGAATTTTTTCTGTAGTTCCCACCACCCATATTAAACCTTTAATCATAAGATCAATAAATTTTTAAACCATTCCAAAGAGCAAAACTATTTGGAAGAGAGAATGCAGTAAATATTAAACTTGGGTCATTGGGATCAACATACTTAGAAGAATTCTTTCCCATTGTCTTTGAATCTCTTTGTACAATCTCCAGATATCTTTTCCCCTAAGAGCTAAGTTTGCATTTGTAAGAGCTCTTAAACCAAGACCTCCCCTAGTTTTGTCATCATACAACTTGCTCCATTTCACCAAAGAAAATTTTATTTTATCATGTAAACCTAACCATAAAAAGGATTGCATAATAAATATTAAAAAATTTCAACTGATTTTGGCATAGAATACAAAGACATAATATTTTGGAATGGCTTGTAAGACTAACTTAATTAACTGCACTCTTCCTACTAATGATAACCATCTACCTTTCCAAGCTAGAAGTTTATTTTAAACTTTACTAATAACTAGATTCCATAAATATATCCTCATTCTCCCCTCAAATAAAGGCATCCCTAGATAAGTTGTTGGCACATTTGCCTCCTCCATTTGAATCAAACTACAAATTCTTGCTTTGATATTAGAAAAAGTTTTAAGAAAGTAAATTTTGGATTTATTCCTATTAATTTTTTGCCCTAAAGCTCTTTTGTACTCTTTTAAAAAGTTATTTAGAGCTCTGGCCTCATTTATCCTTGCCCTTCCAAAAAGGGTTGTATCATCTATTCATTCAAGCCCTTAGTCTGTTGGAAAATATATTACATCATTTGGTTCTTTACTAATGTACCTTCATGGGTACATATTTAGATTAGGATTATATTAGGAGATAAATAGTTTATTAAAGTAATTTAATAAATGCACAAGTGTTAGAATGTGTAATGATGTAATTGTGCATGTAGTCCACATGTACATGAGTCTTAAGGTTGAGTAAGAGGCAAGGAATCTATATTCCTATATAAAGGTCTCATTGTGAGTTTTTTGAGAGAGGATTTTGGGAGTGCATAGATTAGAGTAGTAGTAGTCACAATGTAGCTCCATTTTGTTAATATGGAGTGGTTGTAAACTCCACTAGAGGAGCATTGTAATTTTCGTGAGCTTTCTTATAAGAGCATTTTTAGAGCATTGTATCAAGTTTTCTATCATATTTTTATGCATGTTAAGTTGCCATTATCATAGTTATAACATTGCATGCTTATTTCAATACTTGTGATTGCATTTCTATTAAGTTTAAGGCTCCAAAAGCTAACATGGTATTATTAGCCAATTTTTCAAATTGGTTCTGGTAGTCATGGACTGTAGAGGTTTGTCTCTGCTCCTATTAAGTCCTCATACTTACTAGAGCCAAAATGAGTGAATAATTAAGATTCAAAAACTTCCCAAGAAGGGTCAGGAATTATGTTGTAACCACTAATACCATTGTAAAGATTTTGATTCAAAGTTTAATTATGCCATAGTGATCCACAAATATTTAGAGACATTATAAAATTTTAAAAATTATTTCATATGACATAACCATCCATCTGCATCCTTTCCATT